>BQNB010049025.1:0-42244 GCA_026074375.1 Tanacetum coccineum | reverse complement strand
GTGGAAAACTTTGGGGAACGATTTTATACTTAATAGCAACAGTTCTTAGATGATTTTTAGGGTTTCTAACCCTATTGTACTCATCATTACCTCATGTTTTTATTGAAGTGGTGTTCGTTTATCTCTTTAATATTTTAATATGTCTATGTATTGTTTGATTAATTATTTTTCGCTTTCAATAAACATGCTTGGCTAAATTTAATTTGTGTTTGCTTATAATTTTGTGAAACCTAGTTGTTTATCTTTTATTATTGCTTCTTGTTAATGATGTGCATGTTAGCCTTTAGAAAACTAACTTCTTAATTGCATAGCGAAAACGTCTAGAGAAACGCGGCTAGGTTATATGATACCCACGCAATAATCTTCATACTACCTTGCCATTTTGGTGGATTCGGAGTTAGGTGTTTAATTATTTAAATACTTACACATTCCTTTACGAGAGTGACGGGTAATAAAATAAGAGACGACAACTAAAGAGTAGTGTATGATTAGGTAAACACATTTGTTTAACCATAAGAGTTTTCTATCACATTTACTTTTCTTGCAATTAGTATAGATTTAGGAGTAGTTTAATTAGTTTAAAACAAACCCCCTTTAAACCCGATATTTTTCTTTCTTTCATAAAATATTAAAATATAAAAATATCATTCTCTCAACCTTTAGACCTTAGTGACCATACAATTCAAACCTACCCAAACTATTCCCCTATAGAACGATAATAACCCCTGAGTCTTGCCTATACTATACTATAACGGTTAGGTACACTACCTAGAAGGGTTGTAAAACTTCGGTTTTCAATCACCCGTACATCAAAAGACTTCTTACTATGGATGATAGTGATGAAAGGAAACATGTTTTAGATTACACAAAAGTTGACCTCCACTATATAGAAGATCAGAGGAAAAAATTGCTCAACAAATTTAAATCTCTTAAACAAAAGTTGTCCTCATGTAAATATGAACTCATTAACCAGAAAAACATCAAAGTTCAAAACCTTACCCTTCTAAATTAAGTTACTAGATTAAATCGGGCTAATGAATCCCTGAAGGATGAAGTCTTCGACTTAAAGAATGTCATTAAGAAATGGACTTCTAGTAAAGTTTCTTAGACCAACTGCTCATTGAGTAAGTTCCTGGTAACATTGTTCATGCTTTGGGTGGAAGAGGCAAACAAAAAGACTCAACTTCTTCCAAAGATGTTGTGTTCCCATTGGCACATCAAAAGGTATTACCTCTGCCATTGACTTGACTCAGAACTCCACTATCTCTAAAAAAACTAAAAAGTCATTGAGAAAGTGTCCCAAATCAAGTCAGTCAAGAAAAAGGCTCAACCTAAAATACCCATTGATTCGATAATTAATATATAGTATATATATAATATATAACTAAATAATAATACCAAATAGAAATAGTATAGAGAGTATCACGTTTGATAGGACAATTACTTTAGGAAAAGTAATAGTTTATCTTTCGAGAGTCGTATCCCGACGAGAGATGAATTTGAAATCCACGAAAGTATTTTGTTTGATGCTTGAATATCGAATATTTTTGTTTTTGGTTTTAAACTAAAAATTTAATAAAAATAAACTATATTAAAACTAGATAGCAAATAGCGAGCAATTAAACGGAGAACGATATATTATAAAAGGTATGCTTGCTAAGTGTATTGACTAGATCCTTAAGTGTGAATTAAACATACAATTAAGTCCTTATTGATGAACCAATATCTTTTTTAACAAATTATCTTCTCACAACGTTGGCTTATATTGAAAACAACTCTTATTAAGATATCGATTACTAAATTATTACCTAATTATTCTTACGGCTTTTTCCTGCTCGAATATCCAAAACAATAATTTAAGTAATATAAAAATCACTAATCAATATTTTCTCCTCTTTATTAATCAGACTTAATTCTCTAAACAATTTAACACTTAACAAGCATATATAAAAATCTACACACTACACATATTAATAAAACTAACACTAATTAACAAAGCAAACATTTTTAAACTAAATAATAAGCTACAACTACTAATAAGAGAAAAAGAAAAGAAAGAAAAACCCGATTAAAGAAAATGGAGACGAATTTAAACCACCCGATCTTATAAACATAATTAAACACTAAAGATTAAAACTTTATTAGTTTTTATGACTACTTAGTTAATAAAGCTACAAACTTTATATACTAAATAACCTTAAAAAACTAAAAAGCTTTGAACTTTAATAGTAAAATAACTTATAAAGACCCATAAGCCCTCGCCTAAGTGGTGATTAGGGATTTCAACAACATTACAACAACAAGGGTTAAGAGGAACAAGATAATAATAAGCTACTTAAGACAAAATAAGCTAAATTTTATTCCAAGACAAAGCTAATAAAAAGTATGAAAACCTTTAGATTTAAATCTACCCGAAAACTAAGGTGTTCATCAAGTGAATCTCGGATTCGGGTATATTTAAGGATTTAGATCTAATAAAAATAAGCTAAAATTAAAAAGCAACAAACTTTATGCTAGAAAATAAGCTAAAAAAGACAAGATTTATTATTTTTTGATCTAATCCACCCGAAACCAGGGTTTTCAATCAAGTGAACAAGAGACGGGTATATTGACGGATTAGATGCAAGAAAAAAAAAAAAAACAAAAAACAATAAGCTAGAAAAATAAGCAATCGAAAATAAGCTAAAATAAGCTCACTCGAAAAGCTCTAAATCAAAAATAATATAAAATAAGCTAGTCTAAATAACTATTAAAGAAGCTTATTAAATATAAAGCTTAGAGAATTCGGCTCCAAAAATGAAGTCTATAAAGCATGAGCTTATTTGGAAATAAGCAAAAGAAGAGAAAGAGTAGAAGAATAAGCATAAAAAGAAAATAGGCATTAAGAAATAATAAGCATTTAATAAAAACCAACCTTAAACATCTTCATTAATAAGCTCAAAATCTTGATTACAATAAGCTAAATAAGCTATAAAAGCTTTTACAATAAGCAAACTAATAAGCTAAAAGACATAAAAATAAACTACACTACTCCTACACTATATTGAAAATAAACTAAATCTAACACACTAAATGAATTCAGCTGCTGTGATTATATAGTCACCAAGTAGGAGGGGTATTTTCGTCCTTTCAGGTCTTCAGCTAATTATATTGCTAGATCTAGGGTTAGATTAGTCATTTGGCAGAGGGAGCATGTGAATGAAATTGCCTCGAAGTTTCCTCAACCGCCTATGATTGGCATTTAATGCAAACTGTTGACAGCTGCATAATACTCGATCCACCAATCTTTGCTTGCCAAGTGCCCATCTAGATCCTTCCTCGTACCTGCAATACTATGAACAACACCTCATACCCAATGATTAGATGACCACGTGGCAGCCTCTAATTGGCCAGCCGCCATGACATGGTAATCCACATGGCATCCACATGTCAAGTCAACGCCGGTCAACGCCCGGTCAATGACCGTCAATGTTGGTTAAACACAGATCAACCACCGGTCAACGGTGGTCAATGGCGGTAGTCAACGATGGCCCGAGGTTATTTGCCGCTCCAGGCAATTAACCCACAGTTCATTTGTTCCGCGCCTTTTATCATACCTGTTGGTCAAACGGGTGGGTATCGTTTTCCAAGCGCGCCGGGCGTTTGCAGTGCTACACCGAAAAATTGGATGCGCTGAGGCTTGAGTGAGATGTTTCTTCTGGTAGCATGATGCGTTTGGTTCCTTGGAACTTTTCGCATATCTATAACGCAGGGGTATTGCCGAGGGATAGCGCCCGACCCCGCCGGTCGAATAGTAAGGAGGATGGTGAACTTATAAATGAGAATCGTATCCCTATCAACGCATACTCGGAAGCCTTTCTATTCTACATGGCATTAGCCGTAATTATTCCAAACGCCCGAGGAAGGCCAACGTTATAAGGCGAAGACGGCCGGGTGGGTGCTTGTCCTTCCTTCTCCCATCATTTAGTAGTGTAGAGGCACTAACTTCTAATAGCTTATGTAACCATTTGTTTTTCGTTTTCTCTTTGTGTGACGCAGAGATGGATTTGTTTAGCGTGGTGCATTTTAGTAAGCCCAAGCAGGTGACCGAGGGTGCGCCCTTTAGAAGATGGTGAGGAATACCTGCTGTTAGGAAAGTACCACCGCCGTGCGCACAATGGAACTCCGTGCTGGGAGCAACCCGGAAATTTAGATTACTTATGTGTTTAGCACCACACATCTGCGCAGTATGCCAAGTAGAATTGTGGAGCCCCCCATGCCAGACGCAACAAGCATGGCCTCTTCAGAAGATGCTGAAGTCGCAGAAGTGGAATCTGGTTTGAATCGGCAAGAGGTCTACCGATGATGATAGGCGCGGCCCGTCAAAGAGGGTGCGTCATCTCAGTCTAGGTTTGAGTACATCGACTGAGGAGGAATCCTCGGATGCGTCCCCCACGCTTGCTGCCAAAGATGGTGAGACCTGAGACCCCCTCCCCCAGAGTAAGATAATTTAGATTTTCCAATTCTTCCAATATAGAATTGGAATACGTAATCACAATAACTGTAATGTGTAATCCTCGTTATCAATTGATTGTTGCAGTGACCGAGGCTAACTAGTGATTCCACTGCACCGTGACGACATGCTACACAGACACTAAAAACACTACCACCAGACTGTCCCAAGGCCCTTCGATGGTATGCAGTGGATCTGCTTATAGAGGAGTTTTGATATGGTTACTACTAGCGCATCAAGTCGCGCTTCGTGTGGCCGTCACAGCTGAGAGCAAGGTTTTCGAATGACCGCAGCCAGATTATACAGAAGGATGAGGAGATCCTGTTGCTAAAGACATAGTTGGCAGATGCGCAGGCTGAGGCAGAGTCTTCGAGGTCTTATGCACAGAACCTTGCCGAGGAAAAAATTGCACTGCTTGTCAAGGTAGAGCAAGAGCGCGTGGATGCTGCGGAGTACAAGGCGAGTTGTCACTGGGCTGTGAAGTATTTGGAGGGGGGTAAGAACAATCATTTTGCAGGGCTGGATGATTTTCGCACACCAAGTGGAGGGGCTGTTTGGAGAAGGCGGAGGAGAAGTTACGCAAAGCTCAGTATCGAGTTACGACGAGGAGCCTGTACCCATCACATGATGTCAACGATTGCTGAGCGCAAGGTGCTCATAAGCCGATGGTTTGTGCCATGCTTCCCATGAGCACTTTGGAATCGCAGGAGTCAGGCAGTCCTTGGGGAATGTCGTAAGTGTGCCTTGGCTCGATGGTAAGGCAGTAAGCGGTGGAGGAACTGCAAGAAAGAAGGCTGCTGACAGTCTCCTAGCCGGCTCAGTTACCTGGGTATAATCAAAAGGCATCTAGGAGCTTGTTGCTGCTATGTGAGGCGTGAAACTGTAGAGCTGCCTCATATCGCTACAGCTTGGAGCGTGACCAGGAATACCTCCATATGTGGATAATGGCAGGGTTAACCTTGGCTAGGCATGCCACCGAGGGCGCTGAGGCCCAGCCTGATTACTTTCTGAAGCCGGACGTGTCGCAACTACAGGTACCTATCTTTGCCAGTCCTCGTGACATCCTGAATCCTTTTGCACTTGAGAAGGAGTCCCATTGAGGAGTCTCTGAGGCCCACAACCACAAAAAACATAAGGCTTGCAAGAAGAAAGGGTTGAAGGGTAAGGCGATCTTTATGTGGTGTTGGTGCTATATGCGCACGATACCCCCCCGTTCCTGATGAGTACCAGTGAAGCGTGGCGACTGTGTCACCTAAGGATAGTGAACTCCTGGGGAAGCTTGAGGAGGCTGGGGATGCTGCATACCAAGTTGGCAGGTCAGAGCAAAGTCGTTGTCACAAAGCATCGTAGGTTGTTTCTTTTCCTTGTGTAAACTTTGTTGTTTTTTGGTAATATTGGTAAATGATGAATTAAGTGGCAGCTCGTGGTTCTTGTGTAAAAGCTATCCTTTTGGACCCATAGTATGGGTCGTATGTTATTGTACTTATCGATAGTACGCACAAAAAAAACAATAATTATTATAAAAGTTGAAAAAAGGTGTGCATAATTGGTTCCTTTGCATGAGAGAGGCTGTTTATGATGTGCCATTTGTCAAATTGTTGTGACATAGGTCCATTACAAAGTTATATGACTGCAAATATGCTAAGTTATATGTATAGGTTGACATTACAATTACAGCGCGTACCAGCTAATTACCTATATCAAGAAGTCAAAATTTTTGGACTCCTAATATTGCTAAACGGCACGTGTGCGCTATGCGCATCCTCGTGGAATGCGCACAGAAACTGACTCCAACGTCTTGAGAGAAAGGTGTTTAACAAGGATTCATGATCCGATGTTGATGGGTTTGCAACCCTCTTACTCAACGAGTCATTTAGTAGGTTTTTACTCAATCTTTCCCATCCGTGGGTTATTAGGTGCATGCATGCCGCGTAGGCACAGAATAATGTAACAACAATATTGATACGTAAATAGAGACTCACGATAAGCATGTAAAGTGAATTGCGTCGCGGAGTTAGCTAGAAACCGCGACATTTAATTAATACTTGCAGAAATAAAAAATAAAAAAAAAACATGTGTCTAAAAAAAAGTACGCATATACCCAGTGAGCACTTCACTAAAGATAGCATTTCTTGAGATTGCAGATATTCCACGTGCGGGGCAGACACACAGCCCAACCATGTCACGCAGTCTTGTAATTCTCCTTTTCCAAGTCCTCCGTAACCTCGTAGGTCCTTCCCACTTTGGTCCCAGCTTTCCTGTGTCTTCCGCGTGGCTTGCGTCATTAGCACGATACATGCAGTCTCCTGGTCTAAATGAGACTCCTCGAACTTTAGCGTCGTAGTATCCCTTCATTTTTAACTTTGCTTTTTCCTCACTTAATGGCTGACTTGTTCCGCAGCCTTTCCTCCGAATATGATCCAATATCTATACGCGCTCCGTCGTCATTGGTGTGATATTGACCTCTCGCGTGCGAATAAGATTGGCTTCCCAATTTCGGCTGGAATAACACTTCATCCCATAGACAAAGAGAAAGGAGGGTGTCCCTGTGCTAACTTTTATTGTTGTGCGATGTGCCCACAAGACATGTGATAACTCCTCTACCCACCTGCCTTTGTGTCTGTCCAGGCGGTTTTATACCTTAGCTTTTTCCTTAACATGTTTAAATCGAGTTTGTTGCTAGTCTTATGTAGGCGTATCCATTATGCCGAACTCGATTTAATAGAATAAAGGTTGTTGCCAGTCAATGTGACTTATTAAAGTGCCGATCTTAATTCATTAGGCTAAGTATTCACGAGTTTCTTTAATAGAAATTTTAAATTGTGAAGAACAAGAGATGATAGAGTAGAGTATAAGTCATGCTATTAAACGTAGAATATGGATTTCTTTAAAGCTCATAAGTGTTAATTGAGGCTTTTTCTCCCATTAGCTTGTTTCACCTTTATATAATTGTTTAATAAATAAAGTTGTACGGTTCTTTTGGCTAATAGCTAGTTAATAGAAGTTTTCTTTAGTTCCTTTGTGATTAAGATGAGTACACACCAGGAATACTTAATTTGGCATACTATTCACATAATAAATATTTGTTATCCTTAAAGAGCTTAGGGTATGTGGGGTAGTAAATCTAAATAAGTAAAAATTCAATAGCCTTATTCATTCCTCTTAAAGAGCTTAGGGTATTGGAATTGTTTTTGTTGCTTCTTTTTGTCTTGTTGGTACCTAAGTGCCTTAGGGTACTATGGTGCACAAACTAAATTGGGACCATTTTTGTCTTAAGAGCCTAAAGTATATGACATGAATGGTGTCTCTGCTTAAGTAACCTAGTAAAAGCCAAATTTTAGTTCCCTCAATGTGGACTGTAATCTTGATGACAGTTGATCTTTTAAAAAGGGCTAGGAGCTAATTATTGCGTTTTTAACCGTTACGCTTTATTTTTGGAATTAATAAGTATGGAAACAAAGTCTTAAAGAGCCTTCGGGTATATGACTTAAATAAAATCTTGAGATACAAAATTAGGAATAAGGGAGGAAAAGTAAGTACACAATTATTTTTAGAGTAGTGTTTAGTGTAGGATGTTATATTCCTTAATGAAACACTGGATATACTGTCAAACTATGCGGAATCTAGTGCAGTACCAGGAAGAACACACAATGCTTAATCAAACGTTTTGTATTATAACTCTTTAGAATCTGCCTAAATTGCAGATCCCTAATACAATACTAATCTCTAATATCACTAACTAATGCTTTTTGCTATTGTTGCTTTGTTGTTCGTGTTCTCCCTTTCTAATACCTTCCTAGAGATCCTTTTATAAACATAAGGATAACTCTAGTAGGTGTACAGTCCTTGTATGACATAAACACTAATCAATACTAATCATTAAAATAACTGTTACAAGATAATTACTAACATAACCGTTTAAATAATAATCCTTTAAGATTCCTTTATCCACGGCAGTACGTTGACTTTTCCATACTAAAAGACAGTACTTTGATCTTCAACTTAGCAGTACTTTGACCTTTTGCTTAGCAGTACGTTGACCTTTTGACTTGTATTTCCCAACAATCCTCCCCTAACTTGAATTCTACTAGCTTGACTTCAAGTTTCTTGATGGTTAGTCATCTTTCTTCAGCATCAACACAAGTCTTCAATATAATCCTCTAAGCAGTATCTTGTATACAATCTGTTTGAGTATCTTGAAATGAAACCTCTCGTCTTGAACAGAAACACTTCTTCAAAAATCTTTGTCTTTGTATCAAACAGATTGTTCTTCTATCAGCTGCAGGTCTTCTCAGCAACATAAATGGTTTTTATGAGCCTTTACCAAGTAGCCATTCACTCTTGGGCTAGTCAGTTCTTTGGTACCTAGAAAAGGTAATAATCCATGGTGAACTAAAAACCACTTCAACACTCAGAACATTAATCATAGTGTGTTGAATACTATATGACTTTAGGTAAGTCATTACAACCATAAACGGATTTGATAAGTCTTTACCTGTAGCCGTTTGCTCAGGACTAGTCAACTCTCAGTAATAAAACATTGGTGAGTTGAGAACCATATAGTTTTGAGCAAACTATTAAAGCTATCAACGGATTTGAGTTCTCTTTTACCAAACCGGTTTGCGTTGCAGGAGCCAATATTTCAGTGTTATCCATGGTGTATTGATACCATATTAATTTTTGGTAATTGTCAACCATCAACAGATTTTGAGATCGTCTTTACCAAACTGTTTGATTTGGAATAGTCATTTTCTTATGTATATTGTCATGGGAATTTGATTTACATTCTGTGTGGTGGTTCAACCATACCTCTTATCCCCCTTAAACAGTTGGAAATATTTGTGGCCTCTAAACTTTTTGCACACTCATAAAAATATAAACAAATCTTCACAATATTTCAAAAACAACACTTTTAACTAACAGTACTTTCAACAAATGGTATTTTTCTGGTTTTTTTTGTTTTAAACTAGCAGTACTTCGAATAAAAGTACGCTTGTTCCACAGGTTAATATTCTTTTTTACAAAATAAGACTCATATATGAAAAGAAATTTTGATAAATTCATACGGTTGTTTTAAGAATTGTCACCATCTTCAGTTGTCCACAAAATGAACAGATGTATCAAAGTAATGGCTGTCTCACTCTCATCTTCAACTTTCATTCCATGATCCAGCATCCTGATCATCAACTCTCTAGATAGAGGATATCTTCTTTCAGCCAGCATGTGAATCGTTGTCCTATCCTCTAACTCTAGTGTATGCACTCCTAGGACCTCATAGCCTATGTCCCTGAGCGAGTCCCAAATAACTTGCTTTGGAAAGCAATCAACACCATCAGCATCATCGAATAGAAGATCAGCCCGAATGGTTGCCTCTGAAATCAAAATCTTCTTTCCAGCAACCGTAGCGCGAATATGAGGTACTTCATTAATCACTCGTAGAGAAGCTGTAGCCCAAAATTGTTGAAGCCACGGACCGATTAGATCAGGATCAACTAACAACGAGTAGTTAATGGAGCATCCAGCAAGATAATCAATGATTTGATGAAAATCGGCATTATGTTCAGTCTTCTCCACACAAGCAATCATGTTGTGTTTGTTACAAGTGCGAATATTTGCCATTGGATAAGAAATTGATGTGCGTCGGAGGTTGTAATTAAAAATTTGTGAATGAAAAGAGATAAAATGAGAGAAAAATGCAATTCAGTTGAGTATTTATAGGTTGCGTTGGATAACTATAAAGTTACCGTTGTAAATACGTTTTTAGCGCAAAAACGTATGTTTGACCGTTGACCGAACGTTAGAACAGTACTTAGACGTCTAAGCAGTACTTTCTAAGACGAGCAGTACTTTGAGTTGGCTAAGCAGTACTTTCAACTTAAAAAGATTTCCAACTCAAATTTGTCAACCACAACCCTGCAATTTTGCAAAATATCTCTTCAAATCATTAAAACTCTGAACAATCATTCATATCCTCCCCTCAAATGTAGCGATAGAGCTTCCAAAGATCCTTTCTAACCAAAACAGTACTTTACATGAACACCAGTACTTTACATGTAGTCCTCCCTCAAACGTAGCTATGGATTCATACATACAATTGGTTACACCAAAAATTTAAATCTTGCAAGTCGAAGCCTCTTTGGTTGAGTAAATCTGCCTTACATTGTCATTCAGTATGAACTTGACCACATTAATGAGCCTTGCTCCATAACAATCTCGAATAAAAGTGATGTCGAATCATGAATATGCTTCGGTCTTTGAGTGAAAAACAAAAAAAAAAATAAAAAAAAATAAACAAAAAAAAAAAAAAAAAAAAAAAAAAAAAAAAAAAAAAAAAAAAAAAAAAAAAAAAAAAAACAAAAAAAAAAAAAAAAAAAAAAAAAAAAAAAAAAAAAAAAAAAAAAAAAAAAAAAAAAAAAAAAAAAAAAAAAAAAAAAAAAAAAAAAAAAAAAAAAAAAAAAAAAAAAAAAAATAAAAAAAAAAAAAAAAAAAAAAAAAAAATAAAAAAATAAAAAAAAAAAAAAAAAAAAAAAAAAAAAAAAAAAAAAAAAAAAAAAAAAAAAAAAAAAAAAAAAAAAAAAAAAAAAAAAAAAAAAAAAAAAAAACAGGATTCTTTACAATGCATATGGTACTCTCATTGTCTATATGGATTTCAGATTCATTGAAGTTAAAATTCCATAATCAAAGTAGTTGATTTGATCCAAGACCTGAGCACAACCAACTGCAGAGCATACATATTATGCCTTGTAGGATGATATAGCCACAATTGTTGTCTTCTGCATTGCAAGAAACCAGTTACTCTTCCAAGATATTGAATCCTCCTGAAATGTTTTTTTTTTCGATCGTCTATCATGATTGTCCCCAGCATAGTCACTGTCTGAAAAGCTTCTAATAGAATAGGAGGAGTCCTTAGGATCCATAAACCCAAATTTGGTTTGATTTAAGGTACTTAAAGATTCTCTTTCACGCATTAAGGTGTGAAGTCTTGGGAGTAACCTGAAAATGAGAACAAGCACATACTGCCAACATTATATCTGGCCTAGAGGCAGTTAAATACATGAGAGAACCTATCATGGATCTGTATAAGTGTACATCCACTTCACCAGCTTCCTTATCTTTTGTCAACGCCATCTTGGTCTCCATTGGGGTTATTGCAGTTTTCACACTTGCAAGGTCAAATTTCTTCAACATATCTGCAACATATACTTGTCTTGAGAAATGAAAATTCCATCTGTCTTTTGTTTTACTTGCAATCTAAGGAAGAATATGAGTTCACCCATAGAACTTATTTGAAATCTGCCTTTCATCAAGGCCTCAAATTCATCACACCAAGACTTTCTAGTAGAGCCAAAAATGATATTCATTAAACATACACTTGAACTAGCATGATATCCTTCTTGTCCCTCTTAATAAAACAAAGTCTTGTTAATAGTACCCCTCCTGTATCTATGCGTCTCTAGAAATGTTAATAAAGTAGCATACCAAGCTCTAGGAGCTTGATGTAGTCCATATAAAGCTTTGACAACCTTATAAACCTTCTTAGGATGATCAGGATCAACAAAACTAGGAGGTTGAGAAACATATACCTCTTACTATAGTTCCCATACAAAAAATGCACTTTTTACATTCATTTGTATACTATGAACCTATAAACAAGGCAAAAGGTAAAATAACTAATAACTTCTATTTTGCCTCAGGAGCAAAAATCATCATAGTTAATACCATATTCTGTCTGTGGCCACTTTGCCACTAATCTTGCCTTATTTATGACAACTACTCCTCTTTCATCCCTTTTGTTTCTGTATACCCATTTTGTTCCAATCACCTTTGCTCTATGAGGTAGATCTACTAGAATCCATACCTGTTGCAGCCTAAACTGTAACAACTCCTCTTGCATAGCTTCAACCTAACTGTCATCTTTTAGAGCTTCAGAAATCTTTTTAGGTTCCTCTATGTAAGAAGCAGGCAAACAGACAATGTTGTTGATCTTTGTGATTGTTCCTTTGCTGCTTTTGAACATCACTTACAAGCGCATGTGCTCTTGAATGTTGTTGCACGCTGCTTCTAGTTTGCGTAGATGATTTAGGATCACCATGTATTTGACTTTGTGGGTGAATGTTGTGAATCCTAAGAGTAGGAATGAGACTAACAGCTACTTTTGTTGGTAAGTTGTTGAAATCATGGACCATGCCCTCGTCATCATAAGAAGCCTCATCAAAAATCCCTTTCTGAGGCTTGTTAAAAAATGTGAGCTCTAGCATATCTGAATCATCTTGATCAGCAT
Source organism: Tanacetum coccineum (assembly GCA_026074375.1). Taxonomy (NCBI): domain Eukaryota; kingdom Viridiplantae; phylum Streptophyta; class Magnoliopsida; order Asterales; family Asteraceae; genus Tanacetum; species Tanacetum coccineum. The sequence goes on along the minus strand of BQNB010049025.1, from coordinate 29,471 downwards.
GTTGAGAATTAACTGGTCCACTACCAGAATTAACTGAGGTAGTACTGGTAGCTTTGTTCTTAGGTACTTCCCTTAAATGCTTTTGAGCAAGTTCATCCAATTCTCTTCTAAAAGCTAGAATTTCAGGAGTATCTTCTGAAATGCCAGTAGGATAAGCCTCCTTCTCTTGTGTTTTAAGGTTTTGAAGCTCTGTCAAAAACTCCTCTGCCTTTGAATTAGTAGAAGACTTCCTTGGTCCAACTTTTGCTGCAGTATGCTTGGCTACTATAGGCACAACAATAAGCTCCTCAGCCTTATCTTCTTCCTCAGAAGCCTTTTCATAAGGAGTTTGTAGAGTACCTGCAATGTTAGTCACTTCTGAAGTACCTGCATGTGGGTTAGTTTGATTCTCTAAAGACACAAGAATATAGTTCATAGAATCAGTGAGATAATCAATATCAAACATCCTCTATAAACCTCTCCTTCACATTAGGTTTTGCTTAAAGAAAAAAGAAATTTTATCATGCTGATTTGCTTCTACCTTTTTTGTTACTAAATTATATTACCCTAAAGCTTTGCTATATTGTGATTAACCAACTTAAGAAATAATCATCACAATTTCCATCAAACTTTCCAGCACACTTAGAGTATACTAAAATGGTAACATGGCACCCAAAGGTCTTATGTAGCTAATATTGGTTGTGGCCAAAACAAAGCTCATATGAGTTTTAGTTTTGAGGTTTAGAATACTTTTTAGCAGAAGCAGTTAGTACTGCTTGCTATATCTTTAATAGGGTAAGGGTGACTAAACCTCAAAACAAAACTCCTTATGAGCTTTTGTTTGGCCACAAACCAATTATTAGCTACATAAGACCTTTTGGGTGCCATGTTACCATTTTAGATACTCTAAGTGTGCTTGGAAAGTTTGATGGAAAGTGTGATGATTATTTCTTAGTTGGTTACTCACTAAATAGCAAAGCCTTTAGGGTATATAATTTAGTAACAAAAAAGGTAGAAGTAAATCTGCATTTAAAATTCTTAAAGAAAAACCTAATGTGAAAGGAATAGGTTATAGATGGATGTTTGATATGATTATCTCATCAATTCATTAAGAAAAACTATATTCCTGTGTCTTTGGAGAATCAAACTAACCCACATGCAGGTACTTCAGAAGTGACTAACAGTGCTGGTACTCTACAAACTCCTTATGAAAAGGCTTCTGAGAAGAAGATAAGGTGAGGCGATTATTTGTTTTTTGTTGTGCTATAGTAGCCAAGCATACTGCAGCAAAAGTTAGACCAAGGAAGTCTTCTACTAATTCAAAGGCAGAGGAGTTTTTGACAGAGCTTCAACCTTTAAAAACACAAGAGAGGTTTGCTTATCCTACTGGCATTTTCAGAAAAATACTCCGAATTTAGCTTTTGAAGAGGGAATTTTGGATGAACTTGCTTTTAAAAGCATTTAAGGGAAGTACCTAAGAACAAAGCTACCAGTACTACCTCAGTTAATTCTGGTAGTGGAAAGTTATTTCTTCAAACTTGCCAGATCAAGTGATTTAGATATGCCAGAGTTACATTTTTGAACAAGCCTATAAGGGATTTTTGATTGAGCTTCTTATAATGACGAGGTATGGTCCTATGATTCTCAAACAAATCTTACCAACGAAGTAGCTGTTAGTCCATTTCATACTCATAGGACTTCACAACATTCACCCCACAAAGTCAAAATACTTGGAGATCCTAAATTATCTATGCAAACTGAGCAGAGTGCAGCAACCATCAAGAGAACATGCACGTGTAAGTGATGTCAATAGCAAGCAAAGGAACAATCATAAAGATCAACAACAGTGTTTGTTTGCCTACTTCATATCTTAGGAGGAACCTAAAAAAGATTTCTGGAAGCTCTAAAAGTGATGACAGTTGGGTTTGTAGCTATGGGAAGAGGTTGTTGTCTATAGTTTTAGGCTGCAAACAGGTATGGATTCTAAGTAGATCTACCTAATGATGCAAAGGTGATTGGAACAAATGGGTATACAGAAAACAAAAGGATGAAAGAGGAGTAGTTGTCAGAAATAAGGCAAGATTAGTGGCACAAGGCCACAGACAGGAAGATGGTATTAACTATGATGAGGTTTTTGCTCCTGTGGCAAGAATAGAAGTTATTAGGTTATTTTTAGCCTTTGCCTTGTTTATGGGGTTCATAGTATACCAAATGAATGTATAAAGTGCATTATTGTATGGAACTATAGATGAAGAGTATATGTTTCTCAACTCCTAGTTTGGTTGTCTTGATCATCCTTAAGGAAGGTTTTATGGTTGTCAAAGCTTTAAATATGGGACTACATCAAGGTCTCCTAGAGCTTGGTTATGCTACTTTATTAACATTTCTAGAGACGCATAGATACAGGAGGGGTACTATTAACAAGACTTTGTTTATTAAGAGGGACAAGAAGGATATCATGCTGGTTCAAGTGTATGTTAATGATATCATTTTTGGCTCTACTAGAAAGTTCTTGGTGTGATGCAACTTTGAGGCTTGTGAACGACTAGATTTCAAATAAGTTCTATGGGTGAACTCATATTCTTCCTTAGATTGCAAGTAAAACAAAAGACAGATGGAATTTTCATTTCTCAAGACAAGTATATGTTGCAGATATGTTGAAGAAATTTGACCTTGCAAGTGGGAAAACTGCAATAACCACAATGGAGACAAGATGACGTTGATAAAAAGATGGGAAGCTTATGAAGTAGTGTACACTTATACAGATCTATGATAGGTTCTCTCATGTATTTAACTGCCTCTAGGCCTGATATAATGTTTGCAGTATGTGCTTGTTCTCATTTTCAGGTTACTTCCTCAATAGACTTCAAATCTAAATACGGTGAAGAGAATCTTTAAGTACTTAAGAGCAAACCAAAATTTGGGTTTATGGTATCTTGAGAATCCACTTTTAAACCTGAAGCTTACTCAGATAGTGACTATGCTGGGGCAAATCTTGACAGGAAATCCACAACCGTGGTTGTCAATTTCTTGGAAGAAGATTAATTTCATGGCAATGCAGAAAACAGACTTAGTGCTACTCTACACAAATAGCTGGAATATGTAGCTGCTGCAAGTTGTTGTGTCAGGTTCTTTGGATGCATAATAACTACTTGATTATGGATTTAATTCATGAATACTGAATCCATTATAGACAATTCTGTGCAGTACCATATGCATTGTAAAGAATCCTGTTTTTCACTCAAAGACCAAGCATATTCAGATTCGACATCACTTTATTCGAGATTGTTATGAGCAGAGGCTCATTAATGTGGTCAAGGTTCATACTGATGACAATGTAGCAGATTTACTCACCAAAGGCTTTGACTTGGCAAGATTTAAATTTTTGGTGGTAACCATTGGTATGATGAATCCATAGCTACGTTTGAGGGGAGGACTACATGTAAAGTACTGGTGTTCATGTAAAGTACTGTTTTGGTTAGAAAGGATCTTTGGAAGCTCTATCGCTACATTTGAGGGGAGGATATGAATGATTGTTCAGAGTTTTGATGATTTGAAGAGATATTTTGCAAGATTGCAGGGTTGTGGTTGAACAAATTTGAGTTGGAAATCTTTTTATGTTGAAAGTACTGCTTAGCCAACTCAAAGTACTGCTCGTCTTAGAAAGTATCATGCTTAGACGTTCTAAGACTGTTCTACACGTTCGGTCAACGGTCAACATACGTTTTTGCGCTTACTAAAAAACGTTATTTACAAACGGTAACTTTATAGTTATCCAACGCCAAACTATAAATACTCAACTGAATTGCATATTTTTCTTCATTTTTCTCTTTTCATTACACAAATTTTTAATTACAACCGCCGACGCCATTCAATTTCTTATCCATTGGCAAACTATTCGCCAGACTTGTAACAACGAACATGATTGCTTGTGTGGGAAAAGATCTGTACATTTAATGCCGATGTCCATCAATCATGATTATCTTGCTGGTACTGCTCCATTATCTACTCGTTGTTAGTGATCCTGATCTAATCGGTCCGTGTGCTTCAAACAATTTTGTGGTTCAGCTTCTCTACGAGTGATTGATGAAGTACCTCATATTCGCGTTAAGGTGGATGGAAAGAAGATTTTGATTTCAAATGGCAACATTCGGGTGATCTTCTTTTCGATGATGCTGATGTATTGTTTGCTTTCAAAAGCAAGTTATTTGGGACTCGCTCAGGGACATAGGCTATGAAGGTCCTAGGAGTGAATACACTAGAGTTAGAGGACTAGGACAACGATCACATGCTGGCTGGAAAAATAGGGGGGGGGGAAAAAATGTTATCCTCTTATCTAAGAGAGTTGATGGATCAGGATGCTGGATCATGGAATGAAAGTTGAAGATGAGAGTGACGACGCCATTACTTTGATACATCTTGTTCATTTTTGTGGACAACTGAAGATTGGTGACTAATCTTAAACAACTGGTATGTTTATCAAAAATTTCCTTTTCATATAACTATCTTATTGGTAAAAAGATTTAACTGTGAACAAGTCTGTACTTTATTCGAAGTAGCTGCTAGTTAAAAACAAACATACCTTGTTGAAAGTATGTTAGTTAAAAAGGTTGTTTTTTGAAATATGTGAAGATTTGAGTGTGCAAAAAGGATTTTAAGGCACAAATATTTTCAAAAACTGTTTTAAGGGAATTATGTGTTGGTTAACCACCACACAGAGCAAATGTAATCAATTCCCAACCCCCCCCCCCCCCCCCCCCCCAACTAATAAACATAAGAATTGTCTAGTCCAAATCAAACTGTTTTGGTAGAGACATCTACAAATCTGTTGATGGTTGACAATTTACCCAAAAATTATATGGTGATCAATACACAATTGGTATTACACTGAAATATTGGGGCTACCCACGCAAAACGGGGCTTTTGGTAAAGAGAACTCACAATTCCGTGATAGCTTTAATAGTTTGTCAAAACGATATGGTTCATAACTCACCATGTTTTATTACTGAGAGTTGAATAGTCCTGATGCAAACGGCTACAGGTAAAGACTTATTCAAATCGTTTATGGTTTTGTACTGATTAACTAAAGTAATATTGTATACAACATCATATGAGTAATGTTCTCTGAGTGTTGAAGTGGTTTTTAGTTCACCATGGATTATTTACCTGTTCTAGGTACCAAAGAACTGACTAGCCCAAGAGTGAATGGCTACTTGGTAAAGGCTCATATAAACCATTTATGTTGCTGAGAAGACCTGCAGCTGATAGAAGAACAATCTGTTTGATACAAAGACAAAGATTTTTGAAGAAGTGTTTCTGTTCAAGACGAGAGGTTTCATTTCAAGATTACTCAAACAGATTGTTACAGTATGCTTAGAGGATTATATTGCAAGATTTGTATGATGCTGAAGATAAGATGATCTAACCATCAAGAAACTTGAGTCAGCTAGTAGAATTCAAGTTAGGGGAGGATTGTTGGGAAATACAAGTCAAAAGGTCAACGTACTGCTAAGCAAAAGGTCGAAGTACTGCTAAGATTGAAGATCAAAGTACTGTCTTTTAGTATGGAAAAGTCAACGTACTGCCGTGGATAAAGGAATCTTAAAGGATTATTATTTAAATGGTTATGTTAGTAATTATCTTGTAACAGTTATTTTAATGATTAGTATTGATTAGTTTAGTGTTTATGTCATACATGGAATGTTACACCTACTATAGTTATCCTTATGTTTATCAAAGGATCTCTAGGAAGGTATAAAAGATAGAACCGAACCACTAAGCAACAATAGCAAAAGCATTAGTTAGTGATATTGAGATTAGCAATTGTATTAGGATCTTGAATTTAGGAAGATTCTAAAGAGTTATAATCAAAACGTTTGATTAAGGAGGCATTGTGTGTTTTCTTTTGGTACTGCAACTAGATTCCGCATAGGTTGACAGTATATCAGTGTTTCATTAAGGTATCATATCGATCTACACTAACACTAATCATAAAGATAATTGTGTACTTAATTTTCATCCATTATTCCTAATTGTGTAATCTCAATATTTAATTTAAGTCATTATACCGAAGGCTCTTTAAGACTTTATTTTCTATACTTATTAAGTCCAAAAAATAAGCGTAACGGTTAAAAACAGCTATAATAGCTCTAGCCCTTTCAAAGATCAAATTGCGATCAAGATTAAGTCCAATCGAGGCGACAAAATTTGGCTTTTATTAGGTTACTTAGCAAGACACATTCATGTCATATTCCTTAGGCTCTTTAAGACATTTTAAATGGGACCAATTTTATTTGCACCATATACCTCTAAGGCTCTTAAGGCGTCAACAATGACAAAAAAATTGTAGCCAACATCATCAATTCCATTATACCCTAAGGCTTTTAAGAATGAATAAGGTTAATTTTACTTAATTAGATTCTACTTACCCCCACTATAACCCTAAGGCTCTTTTAAGGGATAAGCAAATATTTATTATTTGTGACTACATATAGTATGCCAAATTAAGTATTCCTAATTTTACTCATTCTTAATTACAAGGAACTAAAGAAAACTTCTATTAACTAATTATTAACCAAAAAAAATCACACAACTCTATTTATTAAGCAATTATTATATAAAGGTGAAACAAGCTAATGGAGAAAAAAGGCCACAATTAATCTCATGAGCCTTAAGAATTCCTACTATTTCTATGTTTAGCATCAAAACTTTATACTTTTCTCTATATCTATTGTTCTTCACAATTAAAATTTTCTAATAACGAAACTCTGGAATACTTAGCCTAATCGAATTTATGATCGCAACTTAACAAGTCACATAGACTGGCAACAATCTTAACTCTAATAAATCGAACTTCGCATATTTAAAATCAATTATGGGAACTTGCAAAGTCTTGACCTTTTCAAGCTAGACTAGCGTTTTATAGCTCCTTGTATAAAAGATTAGCAAAATCAATCTATTTAAAGTTAAGGAGAAAGCTAAGATATAAAACCGGTCGGGTCAAAATTTACTTTTCGTTCTCACCAACGGAAAACCTACATTCGTGTCAACTATTTTTTTATTACTATTTATATTTTTCAACATTTTTCTACATACAATTTTTTTTTCGACAACACAATAAAAATTTAAAATTTTGGTCAAAACGGGGTTGCGAGGGACACAGGCACAGGTAAGATCACATTTCGATAGAAATCCCCCCCCACACTTAGAATGGAACATTGGCCTCAATGTTCAAAAATGTCGGGTTTTACCCCCACACTTAGGAATGAAAAAGGCAAATGCAAAAAATTCCAAGTGTGAAAGGGGAAACAATATATATATACATGATCAGGATTGAGGATTCCATAATAAGTAAAAGATCGAAGACCGGATGATTGGAGGATTGAAAACAAGCACGGGTCTTCATGATCTTGAGGAATCCTGCAAAAACGAAACCACATACCATAGAAAGAAACACGCCCCCACACTTAGGCTATAAAATCACACACTATCTTATTAATCAAGAAAATAGAAAGAAGAAAAGACACGGGTTGCCTCCCGAGAAGCGCTTGTTTTTGTGCGAGTCTCTAGCTTGACTCTCCCCGAATTCCTTTATCCTTGGGGGCAGAAACAGAAGAATGGAAAAATCACCATCGGATTTTCATATGCCACCGGTTTAAGAGAAGAAAAATGAAAAGTAGAAATGTCGGGGTCAAAAATAGTATCCTCACTCCCGGAGGAGAGAAGAAAAGAAGAATCCACCGAATAAGTGAGATAAGGATGAAATATTCGGATAACAAATGTGATGGGAAAATAATGGCGATCCTCAAAGGTTAACTTCACAAATGTCAGAGAAAAACTCTTCTTATAAATCCCGGGGTCAAAAACTTTATCCTTGGTAATCAAATCATCAATTGGAGCATCGTACAAAATCTTCTTCCAGTTATTTTCTTGTGATTCTAGATCAAATAAATCATCATTCTCTTCGAAAGGCAGTTCATCGATGAATCCCTCGAGAATGGAAACAATGCTTATAGACGGATCATGGTGAAGTAGAAGCTCAACGTTGTCTCTAGGAGTGAAAAACTCATCCTCATTAGAATCGGAAAGAGGTATGACTAGGAAAGTTGACTCATCAAGGTTGGAATCATAAGAAACCTTGCACTCGATGTCCTCTAACTCCCTATCAAAAAGAAGATTTACGTCACTAGAGATATATTCATCGTCAAATTCGAAAAGAGGGTTCGAGTAAATTTTAACATCTTCTGGAACGTCCTCATCAGATAGTGACCCGTCATCACTAGAGGTAAAATCATTATTTGAATCGAAAAGAGGGTTAGAGAAAGTCACAGATTTTTCCTCAAAAATGGGAGAGAAATCATCACTCGAAGGTAAAACGCTCTCACTATCACTACCGGATGTATCATCGGACTCTCTTGGGATTGGAATAAGGTCCTCAACACTGGACTTTATGAATTTGTTCGATTCCTTTTCAGGAATAGTGCTAAGTTCCTCATTCCCCATTATGAGAGAGTCCTCGGGCTCCATAATAGAAGACACGGGTGCGAGAGCAATAAACGGAGAAAGTTGAGGCATATCTTTTAAAGGAATAGAATACTCCTCGTCATTATCGTCATCATCGCAAGTAAAATTGAAATGTCTCGAAGGCTCAGGAGTATGAGTACTAATATTAGCCGCCTGCTTTTGTTGAATTACCATTTCACAAAATGATCGTACAATGTTGAAAATTTCATTATATGACTCCTCTAGCTTATCCCATCCATCGTGCACATCACTTATCCTTTGCTGATTAAGATCTTCTTGATGATTGATGGAATACAGCGGGGGTTGGTCAAAATCGGAATAGTTAGAATTATGCTCAAAGTGTTTTTGATTCATCGGTTGACATTGAAAACTTTCATGGGGACCCCCACAGTTTTCACAGCAAATATATTGTTGTGGAAAACTCGGTGAATTTTATGGATAATAATTATCACTAAAGTTTTGATTGTAGTACGGTTCCTGCTCATAGACAAGCGGTAACCGTGGCGGACAATCAAAACCATAGTGAGAATCGTTCCCACAAAAATCACAAGAGTATGTCGAGGGTTGTGGAGGTGGGTAAGAAAAATCGGGAGGTGTGTCATTATAAGAATAAGGATTTAGGTCATAGACAAACTCATTTCCGGATCCTACACTGCTACAGCCCGGATAGTTTCCACCATTAAACGGACCTCTATACCACGAGCAACCAAAATGGTTATACGAATACATGTCGAAGAATTAAACGAAAAAGAGGATAAAGAATAAAAGAATTAAATGAAATAAGAGGATAAAGGAGACTATTTTAGCTTTTTCAAATAATTCATAAGGAAATAAAAATAAGAAAGAAAAATTATTTTTGTTTCACCGAATAATCAACAAACTTAGGGTAACTCCCTTAAGTGAAATTCAAAAAAGAGGTGCGCCTTTTTCGTAAGTGACACAAGACGGTTACTTTTTGCTTTTCGATTTTTTTTAAATTTTTTTTGATTATTTAATATATATATAAATTTAGAAAATAAAATATTTTTGTATTTTTATAAAATAGAAGAAAATTATTCACAAACGGAAAACGATAACTTCACGAGGAAGGTTCTTCAAAATACTAATTTTCGAACGAAACGTGAAAATCTTTACACACTTCCTCGGCAGCGGCGCCATTTTGATGTTCGCTCTCCAAACACACTATATATATAATATAATATGATATATAATTATATAAGGATAACAACAATTATAGTATAGTAAATATTTTCTGTCGGGTTCTAGAAACAAACTTTTAACCAAAGTTGTCTCAAAAACCTCCCGGCACCGGGTCGTTTTTCACTCGAATCCTCGACGAAGAAAGAAAAAATAAGACAACGAAGTGTGAATTGAAAATCGGTTAAGTCCTGATCGCAGCGTTTTGAATGGTTTAAAAATAATTTGATTTGGGATTCTAAATCCTTACTTGACATATTGATAAAGTAAATAAAAGTATAAACAAACGAGCAAAGCAATAGAAACAATTAAACATATAAAGCATTAAACAAAAGGAGTATTTAAAACGAGACAAATAAGCAAGCATAATAAATTCACTTTAAAAATGCAAACTTCTAAAAAGTAAATCCTAACATTAAAATAACCTTATATATATATCATAATATATATATATAAATATAAAATATATATATTATATATATATATATATATATATAAATATCTATATATATATACTATAATATATATATATATAATTATATATTTTAAAAAACTTTAACCTACATAAATTGGCAATTAATAATCTCTAATCAAATTTAAATTCGCACTAATTTCAAAACCACTATTATGATCAAATTAAAACAACTAACTAAACATGGCAAACGTTATAACATCAAAAGATAAAAATAAGTCTACATTAAGCATGGCAAAAATCAAATAGGCAAACATATTATAAAACGATAAAATAAATCTACACGGTTTATTAGCTAAAACAAATAATCAAATTCAGTCTAGCTAAATAAACCCTTAAGCTCCGCGCCTCGTGAGTTGACCGGTACCAAAAATTACACAACATAAAAGAAAACTGTTAACAAATATAATTTGACTTTATGACAAATCTTTTAACAGAAACACATGGCCCAACGATCTCTTTATAATTCTACTAACAAATGCAGCCCAATTATATTTGTTAACTATAAATTTAAATCTACAAACTATGGCCTAATTACCAATTGTAACCCAAACGAAAACTAAACTAGGCCCAAATGAACTAAACAAATACAACCTCTAACACTAGACACCAATTTTAGTCTTAGTTTTGAAATACGATTCGAACTATAAGCAGCTTATTTATAAGCATTTAAAATTAGTTAAAGAAGAATTAATGATTATGAAAACTTTAACGAAGTACACAAGCAAATTCAACTTTTATCAAATAAGCTCCACTTACAAATTGAATAAACTAGGCAAAACAACTCCTACATTTTCACCACTTAATAAGCTAACACAAAAGCAAAATTAGCACAAATAAATTCCAACCGAGAGGTATCCAAATAAGCCATGCGAACAATATTCATCTAATCAGCTAACAAACTATAGACACGAACTAAACATCTAAATCTCAAAAACTAAATTAGCTAACTTAATTCATTGCAAACACTATCAAACGATTTCGAACAAACTATTTAAAAGCTTTATTAGTATTTATAAAAAAACATTTTGAAAACTAAGGAGCTTAATCTCGTAAATAAGCTAGATCTAAGCTTATTTTAAACTTATTCACTCGAAGACTTCTTTAAAAAGTATGAGAAGGAATCGAATAAGCTTTTGAGAGCTTAAATGATTAGATCTTGCACATTTAATAGATTTTGAAGGAATAAGCTGTAAAGATAAGCTTATAAGAGTAGCTCATTTGAGGATAAGCTAAAGATAAGAAAAAGGATAATTAAGCTAGAAGATTAAGCTAACCAAACATCTTTCATTAATTCAAAAGTTTACAATAAGCTAAAATTAAGCTGAAGACCAGCTTTACAATAAGCAAAAAAATCTAATAAGCTAAAAAGAAACTAGAAAGAAAACTTAAAAAAACTAAAATCCTAGATGCCCCAAAATGAAGGGAGCGTGTTGTATATAAAGGGGTGAGAGGGGCTCTTTTGTAAATTTGGACCCAATCATTAGAGAATTAATTGGCCAATCATTGGCTTGGGATTTGTATCACACAGATTGCCACGTAACGCAGAGTTGATCAACGGGTTGTATCGTGACACGTGGTCTTCCTTTTTCGCTTAAATGCTACTCAGTATTATAGACCGTATAATATCCTCTTTTGCAAATTGGAATTGAGAGTTTGAGATATTAACAAATTGTTTGCCACGTGCTCATTTTCTACTCGTCCTCCCAAAGTAAGTGGATCCTCACGTGATGATATATGATTTAATTTACAATTCACGTGCCTCTTCATTCTTCATTCTCAGAATCAATTTTGCAATGTATTTGCATGTAATATAATTCTCCTTGCCACGCGTTGAATTATGGTTGGACATAATGAGAAAGTGGTGACTCACGTGATGATTGGGAATTAAATAGGGAGCACGTGAACATTACATCTCAACTTCAATTTAGTAAAAGTTAACTTCATAATTGTTTTGGGCCGAGTTTAATTATCAAATGGGCCATGGATAAATAGAGCTAGAAAATATATATGGGCTGACCCGGCCCATATAAATGGGTTAAGGGTTGGCCCAATAAGCAATGAAGGCACCGTTTGACTCGAATTATCGTGCTCTTTCCAATGGCATGCTTGGCAAATATTAACGACTTCGTCTTAGCTTGAGTAATAATTAGACTTGACCAAATTGAACCCGATAATTCCCGTTTTGCACCGTTTTCAAACCTTTTTACCTGCAAGACATAAAAATACCAAACAAACATATTTGAAATATAATAAAGCATATTTTAGCATTTTTAGTCCTTTTTATAGTGTTTTCCGGGTTATAAATGATGTGTATTTTAGCGCTCATCAAAAACTAATTACACCTAATAGTGACCTTAAATCCTTTCAATATAAACCTTAACATGATGATTTGAGTCAAAATAAAGGACCAAAGGAAACTTGGCAGTACTAACTCAAGTTAGTACTGCCTTGACCCAAACACCCCTTTAAATAACTACAGTTCATTTTTCAGCTTATATCTTTGAGATTTAATGCACAAACTAGTAATACCAGATAGTAATAAGCTAATGATAATCCTAATGAGCATATTTAAGCAAAGTAATAAGCCAGAACAATAAACTAAAAGCTAAACTAATAGTTTTGGTTTTTCTCACTGTTTTAAGACAGATTATGAAAACTAAAGATTTTAAACTACAAATTAAACACAATAAGCATAAATCAACTATAATAAGCAAAATTGAGCTACAAAGCAGATTTAAAAGCTAGAAAAGGTACAATGAAGACTTAAACATAAGCACCTCTGCACTAAACAATGCTAAAAAAAAGCTCATTTGGCTATCACAAGCTCCACCAGCTTATCCTAAGATAAGCTGGTATGGTCCTGGAAACCCATCCATGTCTGGAACAGCTGCTAAACGAACTAGGGTTCGTACCCTCTTTTTATTCTAAAGTTACACACTCAAAACCCTAAATTCGGGTTTATATATATAGGAAAAACGCTGTGATGACGTCGTGTTTTAGCCGTGACACCGTCATGAAAGAAAATATTCTAGATAATGGGCTGGGTCGTGATCTCTAACGCCATCGTGGAATATGTGACGCTGTCGTGGGATGCGTTGTGACGGCGTCACGTAGAAACCGTGATGCCGTCTCCAACCGCTAAGAACATAATCTTGAGAAACGTTGGTGTAGGTCTGTAGTCTTGTCTGTTTGTTCTCCATATGAGCCCAAGTCATGTGTAATTCTTCCAAATGCCTTCCAAATGCAAAATAGCTGAAAAGGAACAATTAAGTACCTATTTTGGGTATAAACACATGATTTAGGAGGTTAAACGACCCCGAAAAAGTGTATAAAATGACACCTCATCAGCTTCCCTTTCTTTATTTTCCTAATTTTGTAATCTAGTCCCTAGTCTTTGAATAATATGCTATTTTTCACTTTTAGCGTATTTTTCCTTACTACAAACTACTTTCTACTTTGTAAAATAAAGGCTAAACACTAATAATAAATAAATCTACTTAAAGTATCATAATCGACATTTTTATGATCCTAACAAAAGCTCTTTTAACGGGGAAATGCTGTGACACTCCGTAAATTTCAGGTCAATATTTTTACCTTTTCGTTCGTTAGTTTGACTTTTATAAGTTACGTGATAATTTGACCTAAAACCAGGAAGTTGTCCCGCGTAAAACCGAGAAAACGTTATCGGATGCGTTCCGAAGTCAGACTAAGATTAGTCTACTCATAATATACTTGTTTGGATCTTTCTAAAGTATTACTTTGGTTATATATGTTTACGTTTAAGAATTTATTGTTATTCCCGTGTGTTTTGAGTTTTTATCGTTTTATGCCTAGCGGAACACTAAAAACCTACCACCTTTGCATGTAAACCCAATTTATCGATTTCTAGTATTAATAAGCTCAAGAATTTCAAACCATATTCCCCCTCATTTTCAATATTTTTGATGCTAGTCACCAAATTAAATCAAGAAGCATCTTTTCACTTTAGGTGCACACAAAACCAACCCATGTGCATGAAAAACAAAGATGGTGACATCTTTGGAGTTTACTTCCCATGCACCAACATTTTCTTACATCTTGTACCATCACCATGGACCATAAAAGCACTAAGCACATAAGACTTGAACCATTGTTGCAAAATTGGCCTTTCTTTTCCCTTTTTTGTGCTAGCCGTCGCACCCCAAGGACCAAAAGGAGAGAAAGAGCACAAGCCTCTTGGCTTGAGCCATGGTTCACCTTAAACCTTAAACCTCAAGTATAAATAGAACCTCAGATCAAAACTTAGGGTATCATTTCATTTCACAAGCCTCTCAAAATTTCTCTTCTTCCTTCCTTCTTCTTATAGCTCACGGCCCAAATACCACCACCATAAAGTGGTATTTGTCTTCCATTTCTTCAAGATTCATTGCATTTGTGTTCATTTCCAAGATCATCTAAGGTGTTCCAAAGAGTTATATCATTTGTTTTTAAGGGTTTTGCAAGAGCTTAAAAGTTAGGGTTTGATATATTATTTGGGGTTTTACAAGTTCATCATCATCTAGTAAAGATCTTGTAGTTTCCTTTGATTCTTCTTATTTGTAAGCAACTCTTAAGCTTTTTTTCATTCCTTCCTAATTTAAGTTTCTTGTTATTAAATATTTAGTATCCATGTGGTTGTGTTGATTTCATAAAACAAAGTTGATGAGTTTCTGAAAGTTATTGAAATATTTGAAAGGATTAGTTTTGGATATGGTTGATTTGGTTTGAGGTGATGGATTAGAAAGTTTGAAAGAGGTTAGAGATAGGAATAGGATAGAGGTTTTGTTGTAGATCATGTAGATGATGCGGAGTAGGATAAATATGGGATTTTGTGAAGTTTTGGTGATGATTTGGATCGATTTTGGCAAATATTGTTTGCTGTTCGAAAATGGTTTGAAGGCTTAGGGCGACCTAAAAATATTTTCACAAGCTTAAACTCTAATAGTTTGGTAGTACGTTGTCTCCCGATCGTTTTGATATATGGAACGTAGAAATCGGGCTTAAAACGAATAAGTTATAGTCATTTCTGTATTGTCGAAACTTGAACATTTTTCCAAATATACCTTCTGATCCGAGTTAAAGATTGAATCGGGTCAAAACCGGCTTAAACTTATAAAACAAAAGTTATCCGAAATGATATTTTACTTAAGGTATCGTGTGATTTTTAAGCTTGAAAGTCAAAGAGTTAAACCAATTTTTAGTAGTCATTTTTAAGAAACTATATGATTATTTTTGAGATGATTGAAACTTAAAAAGGGCGTTTAGAGCATTTTTGGGTTCGTTTGGGATGTAGTGACCTTAGCGAAAGTTAAAGTAACCCCTATATAATATTAGGGTGAGTTAGAAGCATTTTAGAAACAATATTTCAAGAACGCCGATTATTGCTAAATATAGTAAGTTTTGATTATGGGATGAATACTAATGAATTGAAAGTTGAAGTAGGTGTTTAAGTTCGTTTAGTGCGTTTAGGGTAAATGGAATTAACCAATATTAGAGGACGGTATTAACATCACGGAATTCTAAACTTTCCTTAAATGGAAACTTTCTGAAAATAGCGATATTTCGTCTTAGTATCGGAAACTTAATAAAAGATCTTTTACCTTTGTAAAGATACGTTTTGTTAATCAAACGAAGACACAACACATGTGGATCCTATTTGATCTCTATAGTAGTGTTTTGCCTTATTTCCTTAAGTATATTCTTTCTCCTAAAAAGCGCGTCATTTATATAGGTCGCAATTAGGATTGTGCTCGTGTCTCGTACGTTGATTATTACGTTCATCATATCGTTGATTATCGTTCGTTCACTATTTGCGTAAGGTGAGTTCATAGCACCATATTTTACGATTTTACAAATGATTTACAACTTTTGGGGTGAGGAACACTGCTTGTTTTTAACGTTAGACACAAGTACCGTAGAGGTCGTTAAACTTTTAAAATGTCCCGTAGAGGTCGTTAAACTTTTAAAACGTCCCGTAGAGGTCATTCTTCTGTACTTTGTGTGATGTATATTCATGATGTCACGCCCCGGCTACTTACTCTGACGGGACCTGATTTGGGGGTGTGACATAAGACAAATTTGTTGTTTGTATCTCCCAATTTGTAAGTATATAATCTATTTCTCTTATGTCCTTTAGCTAGTGTTTTTACCATTTTTACTAATAGTACAATCTACTTTAGTAAAGCTAACTATGCAATCATCATCACATAATTGACCTACACTAATCAAGTTAAAAGCTAGACCACTAACATGCTTAAAATTGGTAATTGTAATGGAGTCATGAGTAATATTACCTCCACAGACGACCTTGCCCTTTAGGTTGCTCCCAAATACAACTTGTCTACCATCATACACCTTGTATGAAGTAAACAATCTTCTATTCCCGGTTATGTGCTTAGTAAAACCACTATCCACAATCCATTCGTCCGATAGTAGATCACATTTAAGACACACCTACAAGCAAATATGAATTCAAGGTCGTAGTACCCATTGTTTTTTGGGTCCATTGTGGTTAGCAAATATGGTGCCCAGGTTAACCATTCTTTGGTCTTGAAGAAAGACACATAGTTTATGTAAGTTGCGCCTTGAGAACGCGAACCAAGGATTGTTTTGAAAATCGTGGGAGTTTTGAAAGTTTGATCTGACGCTCCAAGGTGTTTTTAGCCTTTGATTTGGGTAGGAGTTTTCTCACCTTTGAAAGGTGCTATGTTGATGATACGAAGACCTTTGGTTGTTATAAAAATTTCTTCTTTCTAAAGAATGATTGTTTTGAAAATAAGGTCTTCGGTTATATGAGTTAGAAGATCTCATATTTAGTGTGGGTAAGAGAGGTCTAAAGTTAACTCGAGGTCGTGTGTATCCAAATCCATTATGTGAGCCCGAGTGATATCCTTGATGTCTTGTTTCCACTCTTCTAATGGGTGCTTGGAAACCTCGAGTGTTTACACAGTGACTTTGAGGCACTACGGGTTTAACAAAGATATTTGACAAAATTTCTTTTTGACTCTCTTTTACAAACACTATTGGGTTGTTTAGACTTACAGAAGTGGTTTTATTATTTTTAGAAAATCCAAGACCTTCCTTATCTTGGGACAACTTTTGATGACTTAATAGGCCGTCTAAGACAATGCTGCTCTTTTTGAATTTTAAAAAGTCAATGCTTCATTTTGAAGTCTAGAAACATTGCACTTTAAAGATTCAACCTCTTTGGTGAGTACTTCACACATTTTGCAAGGTTCAGTCACCTCTTTATTATTTACAAGTTTCTTTACTTCAATTTCAAGAAACTGATTTTACTTATAAGTTTTGAATTCTCATTTTAAAGAGAACGTTTTTCTTTTAAAAGCTTTTCAAAAGTTTTAGTAATATCCTTGTTAAACATTAGGAGTTACTTATTCTCCTTTTGCAAATCAATAATATCTAAGTCATAATTAGAACTAGATTGTTTGGATACTACATCTT
The DNA here is from genome assembly GCA_026074375.1 of Tanacetum coccineum. Lineage (NCBI taxonomy): Eukaryota > Viridiplantae > Streptophyta > Magnoliopsida > Asterales > Asteraceae > Tanacetum > Tanacetum coccineum. The sequence goes on along the minus strand of BQNB010049025.1, from coordinate 11,818 downwards.
GAGAGTCAATTTCCATGAGACATGTTGCGTTGTTTTGATGTCTGACGCCGTCTTTACTGTTGCTCCATGCTCCTCCGATAAATGCCTTGTTCTCCTTCAGATTTCTACACTCACTAGCAAAGTGGCCTTCTATTTTGCAATTGTAGCAAGATCCTTTTTGCTTCGAGCTTTCACCACCTTTGTTACCAAAGCTATTTCCATGGCCTCTTCTAAACCTATTGTACCATTACCTAATCAATTGTCACGCCCGAACCGATTACCCTTGCGGAAGAACTAGCGGAAATTCCTAGCCATCAAATTAAATGCCTCGGCTTCTTCTTCTTCATTTATGTCTTCATCACTATCTCATTGACTATTACTATCATCACTAGTTTTTTCCCTAGTAACTTTAGCTTTGAGAGCTAATGACTTAACCTTTTCACAGTGGTTTTGAAAGCTACGCCATTAATATCCAAAACCATTTCATAAACTTTGAGGTTACCAATTAGCTCGTCAAGGGGAGGTGTCGCCAAATCTTTGGCTTCTTTAGTGGACGTCACCTTGGCTCTCCATTTCAATGGTAGAGCACAGAGAAACTTTCTAACATGATTCTTGCTAAAGTAGTCCGGATCTAAAGATTTGAGACTAGTCACAATAGCATTGAATCTTGTGAAGCCGCTATCAATAGTTTCTTCATTGGAGATTGAGAACTTCTTATATTCTTGAGTGAGAAGATCAATCTTGCAATTCTTAACTTGTGAATTTCCTTGGTGAGTGATGATTAACGTATGCCAAACCTCCTTGGCAGTTTTACACATAAAGACTCTTTCATACTCTTTTCAGGGTAGAGCTGATGCGTGTTTTCTTTTAAATTATTTACCAAGTTTTCAATTTATAAAACTCGTTTCACCTATGGTCTACAAAACACTAACGGGAAAAGAACCCGGTTATGTGTAGTGCAGGTTTGATAAATCCGAGGTCGTCCCAAGAGCTAATGGGCGGTTTAAAATATGAGTTTACAGGTTGTCACGATTTAAAAGTTGTTTAGAAGGTTAAATTGTAAGAGAATAATTAAGAAGAATAAAACTGGTTTTATCAATCAATGGAATAGGTATAGTGGAAAACTACTGAGAAGATTGTGACACTCGTGAATTGAGCAAGTTAGTCGTACCTTTAGAAATGGCTAAGAGTTCATTTTATGGGTTTAAGATGTTGTGCTATGTGATTTTACGTGTGCTAAGTGAGTTAAGTATGTGCATGATATCATTTTGAGGTGTATGGGCATCTCATTTTGAGTATGTTTGTGTTGGATAATGAGTATTCCATTTGTTCACGTTTAGTGATAATGGAAAGGAATGATGTATTGCATGTAATGCTACGTCAATAGTTGGATGATTAAGTGTTAAGCATTTATGGGAAATGTGGCATTTTATAAATGAAATAGGTGAGTAAAATATAGAAGTTTGTAGCAAACATTCAAAAAATAGAAAGTGGTTTGGTGAAATGAAAGTTATATTTAGAAAGTTTAGTAAGTAGCTTTTAAGTAAAAAGGTTTAATCAAATTAGCTTAGCTTTTTATAAAAACTTAAGGTAATGAAGTAAATTAGTTAGTTAATAATTTAATAAAATAATAATAACATATATATATACATGTAGATAATCGGTATTTATAAAAGACAAAGGAAAAAAGGGAAAAAATGTAAAAGATGTATTATCTTTAGGGAGTTTGAGTTAGACTAGGATTAGATTAAGCTAACTTATCCCCAAAGAAACCTATAGAACAACATAACCATCCCCATAACCCTTAATTCAGTCGACTTTCCTTCCCCTAAGAACAAGGAACCAAGATTTTGATCCAAGAACCCTCAAGAATCATTGTTAGGTGCTAAGATTCAAGGTAAGTGTGTTCTTCATAACTAGATTTTATTATTCATGTAACCCTAATTATGATGGATCTAGGGTTTCATAAAAATACAAAATATTATTGGTGTTTAATGATCCTAGAATGATTAGGGATAGATTAGATGCGTGTTCATGCATGTGGTATGATTAGGGTTGCGTTAATTTCTGAATTAGGGTGAGCAGAATTTAAGGCTGTGTTCACGAGTGAATATCTCCATGATGGTAATAGTTTTTTTTTGTTTCTAGACTCTAAACAGTAGCTCATTGAATGTACTTTCTAGAAAATCCAGCCTCGAAGGTTTTTAAGTCGGGAAGTCATTCAAATGTTGGTTACACCAAAAGTGGTCAAAATAGTAAATACGGGTCAGAATTAGGTTATGTTTGTGAGGGTGAAACCCTAACTTAAAACTCGAATTAAGATTATTCCTTCTGCAGTAGTTAAGTTCCATATGTATATAAAGAATCCCTAGAAGGATAGCTTCTAATTTTATGTCTAAGTATGGTTAATAAGTCCAAACTTTTTTGTGTGCAATTAGATCCAAATTGGGACTATTTTGAAGTTTGATTTTCTTAGGAGTACTTGTGAATGTAAATGGCTTTTGGGAATCAAATTGTAGTTAGATAACACAGAAAGAAATATAGATGATTTTTGGTATAATTTTTAAAGGTCATCAAGTAAGGTTCTTAAGTTAGTTAAGACATACTAAAATTCTGCAGTTTTGAACAAATTGTAGTTAACTAGTGTAATGTGATAATGAAGTGGTTAGGGTTGGGCATGGTGTCGGGGTGACCGATGATGGTTAAACAAACTCTTAGACATCCATCATATGTGAGTTACATGGACTTGAGCTTTTAGCTTGGTAGCGTGTAACACGTTTATATTCTATTGTGTAGCTTTATGTAAGATATTTGGAAGCTGCTTGAGCATTAGGTGAGTTTCATAGCCCCTCTTTTCTTATGTTTTATTGGGGTGGAAATGAAGCAAGTATTTTGGAAATGTTTTTAAGTTGCTGTGATTATGTGATTTTATTTAGTGCATAGGCATTTAAGTAGTTATTATATGTTATGTGCTACAAGTGGTGAAGTTTCTGTGTGTTCCAATTAGAGGGTAGCGATGCTACCCATTATATTTTTGTGTGTTCCAATTGGAGGGTAGTGCTTCTACCCATTTCTATGTGTTCTGATCGGAGGGTAACGGGATTACCCATGACTGTATGATGTGGATCATGGGCATGTTCCGTCCCAATTGTGGTTGTTTGGTATGATTGCAATTTAGCTTGTATAGTAGCTAGCTTAATTGTCCTGTCATGTTTTATTAATCACAATAATTTATTTTAAAGTTGGATTGTGTGTCGTAAACCTATGACTCTCACCAACCTTTGTTTTGACGTTTTTAAGCATCATTTTCAAGTAACCATCTTGAGGATGTTGAAGTTAGGAAGAGTGACTAGTGAGACCGTAGGCTAGAATGTGGAGTCATTCTCCTAGAGATTTTATTTATGTCATTTGAATTGTTTGATACATGGATGTTATTTGACTGTTTAGACTTTTGGGAGTATGTTTCCTTGTGGTATGACTTTGCTATCGTAATGCAAGACTCGTTTATCTTGTGTTGGGTATTGTCATGACACATTGTGTCCCTTTTTAGCATTTACTTCATTTAGTTCTCTCTATTATTGACACCATTGTGTTGTGATGATATCTATGATGTTACGCCTCGTGTTTCCGCCTAGGCGGGGTGTGACAAAGATGGACCCACTTAACTAATTAAATATCCTAGTTCAATTAATTTGATCTCAATTGCATTGTTTAATTCTTATTTTATATGGTGGTTCTAATATAGACATACCCGGATTGGCATTTGAAGTCTGCCCTATATTTCCTGCGATCCTAATTCCCCGAAAGTCATGAAGGTAGGGCCTCTAATTTGTAGTGATTAAACCCCAACTATCCTAAAGACCTGTCTATAACCTAGATAGATTATAAACCCCTTCTGGAAGAATTCTTGAGCTTTTTAAGTATTTAATGCGATAAATGCGGTAATATGAACAATTCCTACACTAGGGATAGATGTCAACTTATCCTAGTACCCTGCTAATTCTAAGTTCAACATGTCTGCCTAATAAGAGAACTAACAGGATCTAATCCACCCTCAATATTACCAAAACTCAGGGATCAATGACATGCAATAAGGATATTCAAAAAAGACGATGGTCAGACAATGAGATTAAATAAATAAACAAAGAATAATTAACAAATTAAATGGCAAAAACAAAAATTAAACATAATAAATATCAAGCTTCAACAAATTAAGCCGGGATCAAATAAATTATTAAAAATAATTAATTGAAATCAAACTGTAATAGTTGAGGAATCATGTACAAATCATGCTAAAATAATTATCCCTATCTTCTAGTTGGATCCCGTGGCGAACCCCAAAAGGTTCTCCCTATACCCGAATCAAGCAGGTAAGCAACTTGCTCTTCCTTTTTTCCTTGTCTTCTTGTGTCGGCAAAAGAAGAAAACACTGAATGGAATTCTCCTCCAAATATGTTCCAATCAATCTTATTTTATACTAAAATATATCTTTGGTACTTTGGCAAATATAGCCCTCCATCGTACTGGCTTTACAATATTCAATCCTCCAAACATCATAGCTTTTATGCAACTTCAGTCCCTGTGTTGAGTCATAGTTCGTCGTAACTGTATCGACCGAGTTACACAGTAGCTCCTCTGATGCGGCTTTCTATCATTTAGTATGAAAATTAATTATGGCGTAACTACATCGACCGAGTTACGCCGTAACACCTTGTCAGCATAAATATTCTTGCTAAATTGATTAATTACGGCGTAATTACAATGGGTCAATTATGCCATAATTCTTTGTCAGCATAATTTCCTCTTTAGCAATGATTAATTACGGCGTTACTCCTGCGGAACTTTTAATCTACTGAAATTAAAACTTAACTAAGGACTAATGGTGCAAATACCTAACAAACTAACGGAGGGACTAATCTGAAAAGCAATTAAAATCGAAAAGTTACACTTTCTACCCTAAGAATCTATCCCGACAACAAACTAAGACCCGAATTAAGGTGAAATTTGAAAAGTGCTTAAAATGAAAAACTCAAAGAAGCAAAGTTGTAAAAGAAGCTAGTGGGAACAAAATTAATAAAAGCTACTAGGACTGAAAATCTCAAATAAGCTCAATAAGAGCTTATTTCTAAACTGATTACAGAAAGTGAGGTTTTGAGCTTATTTTCACTTAAACAGCCATAAAATACTCAAATTAAGCTTAAATCTAAAAAGGAAAAGTGATCTAGAAAGCTTATGATGTGCTTAATCTAAAAATGCAAAGAAAACTAAGCTAGAAGTGCTCTTAAACTACTGAAATTAAGCATGAAACAAGCAAACTCAGGAAATAAGCAAGGAAACACTAACTTCAAATAAGCTAAAAACCTTAATAAGCTAAACTAGACTCTAAAACTTAAAGGACTTATCAAACTACTTATTATCCATCTAAATAAGCTATAAAATCTAGACTTATAAGCTAATTTAACAAATTTAAATCCTAAAGATTCTAAGTACTGTTTTTGGAATTTTCAGATTTTTTAAGACTTTTGACAGCAAAATAAGCTAAGACAATAAGCTAGAAAACAAAATTTAAGACTTAAACTATATTAAGCTATATGAAAACTTAAATCCTACTGAATTTTATAAGCTAAATCCTAAAATTACTTATCTAAATTAAGCTGAGAACACAGCAGTAATAACTGAGGTTAGTACTGCTAGTGTAAAGTTCAGCAGTACTTTTAAGAGAAAGTACTGCTAGTGGTGCAATTATTGACTTTGAAGAACTGAATAAGCAACGAAATAAGCTAAATTAGGAAAAACTAAAACTATATCTTAATAAGCTAAAATTGAACTTAATCCTACTGAAATTTAAAGCTAACAGTACTAACTTAGGGTTAGTACTGGTAGTGTAAAGAGACAGCAGTATTAACGTAGGTTAATACTGTTAGTGCAATTTGAGAGTATACTTAAACCAAACACTCCTTTATCATTTTGACAGGAGTTAGAAAAGCTTTTTAAGAGAAATCTAATGACCAATTGCTAAATACCATAAAAACTAGATAAAAACGAAACTTAGGCAAAATGATTAGAACAACTAATTACACTTTAAATCAAAGGTCTAAACTACTTAACTAATATATTTGGTTTTTATGAGTTTTGATGACAGAAAGGTAAATCTAAAGATCTAGAACTAATAAGCTAAAAAAGATACCCATAAGCCATAATGAAAGGACAATTAACACAATAAGCTACTCAAATTAAGCAAATAAGAGGCAAGAATAAGACATATAAGCTATTACAAGCTCTGAAAAATTAAAGAAGAAGTTGAAAAGAGAAACTACTTAAACTTTAGCTAAACAAAAGGTACCATAATAAGGCATCTACAACTCTCTAGCTTATGATAAGATAGAGTTTAAGTCCTTGGGATCTCTTCCAAGGTAAGATCCCCTTCCAAAAGCTTAGATCCAATAAGATCCATGAAAGTTTAAACTGATTTAAGGTTTAGATAAGGTTAATTCTGAATGCAAACAGCTCAATTTCAGCTTAGAGACTGGAAGAGCTTAATAAGAGCTTATTAGCTTATTGAGACAATATGACTTAAAATGAGAGCTTAGAAAACGAGATTTAGAATATTAAAAACTGAATATCATTAATTGAAAAAGCTGATTACAATACTTGAAAAGAAAAATTACATTTAAGAAAATTACGAATTTAAGCTAGAAATAACTAAAAACTAACATTTTCTCCTAAAACCTCTATATTGTGTGTGTGAGACGTGAGGTCTTTTTATAGTGCCCAGCTGAAGCTTCTAGGACCTCTGCCTTGCTCTCCAAACTTTCAATCTCTGCCATTCATTGCTTTAATCATTTGAGCTTCAATCGTGGCCGTTTGATCAAGATGTGGACACCTGAGGATTGCCAGCGTGTCATTCCCTTGATGTGACGTTTGTGTTAGTTTTGTGAGTAAATTAGCACAAAATCCCACCACAATTTATTAACCTCTCAATCCTCATCCCAAAGATCATAATGAACCTTAACATCATTTTCCAACAAATCAAACTTCCATTTTGCCTCCCTTGAACTATTGCAGCTATAGGTTGATCATTCTAATGTTAACAAGTAAGAAATTAAATCTGCTAACATCAAAAGCTTTGGTTAAAAGATCAGCCACATTATCATCAGTGTGAATCTTAAGCACTTGGATAAGCTTCTTCTCATAAGCATCCCTAATGAAGTGGTGCCTAATCTTAATATGCTTTGTTTTGGAGTGAAACACTAGATTCTTTACTATGCATATTGTGCTTTCATTATCAATGTAGATCTTTATGTTCATAAAATTGAATCCATAGTCTAACATTTGATTCTAAATCCACAATACTTGCCCACAGCAGTTGGCAGCAGCAACATACTCTGCCTCTGTAGTAGAAGTAGCCACAATTGTCTGCTTCTTGCACTGCCATGAAATAAGTCTCCTGCCAAGAAATTGACAACCTCCTGTTGTGGATTTCCTGTCAAGATTTGCTCCAGCATAATCACTATCTGAGTAGGCTTCCAGGTCAAATGATGACAATCTAGGATACCAAAGGCCCAGTTTGGGTTTGCCTTTGAGGTACCTAAAGATCCTCTTCACAGCATGAAGATGTGAGGTTTTTGGAGTTACCTAAAACGTAGATTAAGCACAGACTGCAAACATAATATCAGACCTAGAAGCAGTCAAGTACATCCACATCAGCAACTTCTTCATCCTTGGTCAAAGGCTTTTGGGTCTCAATTGGAGTACTGGCAATCTTTACACTAGCAAAATCAAACTTCTTTAAGATCTCTGTAACATACTTATCCTGACTTATGAAAATACCATCTTCTTTCTGTTTTACTTGTAATCCAATAAAGAAGGTGAGCTCTCCCATAGAACTCATCTAAAATCTGCTCTTCATTAATGCCTAAAATTCATCACACCAAGACCTCTTAATAGAACCAAAAATAATATCATCCACATAAACCTGTACCAACATGATATGATTCTTGTCCTTCTTGATAAAAAGAGTCTTGTCAATGGTTCCTCTTTTGTATCCACTCTTTAACAAAAAAGTATATAAAGTAGTATACCAGGCTCTAGGAGCTTGGTGTAAACCATACAGAGCTTTTTCAACTTTGTAGACCTTCTTAGGGAACTTAGGATCTACAAAACCTAGAGGCTGAGACACATACACTTTCTCATCAATTGTGCCATATAAGAAGGTACTCTTCACATCCATTTGATAAACTATGAATCCCATATAAGAAGCAAAGGCCAAAAAGATCCTGATGGCTTCAATCCTAGCCACAGGAGAAAAAACCTCATCATAGTCTATCCCTTCCTCTTGTCTATATCCCTGGGCAACCAACCTTGCCTTATTTCTAACTACAACACCTCTTTCATCCTTCTTATTTCTATAAACCCATTTTAACACAATTGCCCTCTTTCTAAAAGGCAAATCAACCAGAATCCAAACTTTTTAAATCTTGAATTGCAGCAGCTCTTTGTGCATAACATCAACCCAACTTTCATCTTTAAGAGCTTGAGATATCTTCTTGGGTTCAATCTGAGACAGGAAGCAAGCAAAAAAATAGTGCTGGAAATCCTTGTGATTATTTCTTCTCTACTTTTGAATATAGCTAACAAAACATGAGCTCCAGAATTTGTGTACTGTTTACTCCTTGTATGTACTAAACTGAGGTTGGATCTTGCCAGAATATGAAGTTGTAGGATGAACGAGAGTGTATCCTTTGATGTGAGAATAAGGACTAACATTCACAGTGGTTTCTAAATTAGTGAAGTCAGCCACTACACCCTCATCATCATAAGATGCATTGGTAAAAATCCCATCACTTGGATTGCCATAAATATCCTTAAGAGCAGGTATTTGAGAATCATCTTGGTCATTGTTGTTTAGATCAGGTCCACCAGCACTAAAAACATTTGAATCCTAGCAGTACTAATTGGTGTGTTGCTAACAGTATTAACTGTGTTAGTACTGTAGCTCTAGAACTCCTGCTTGAAGAACAAATCCTCAGTACATTGAGTAAAAACCTTTCTAAAAGCTTCAGCCTGCATCATCAGCCTTTTTTTCTTGTCTTTTAAGCCTACAAGCTCCCTCCGCAAAAAGCCTGATCTATGAATACTTTTGGCTCCTCATTTGTCTTTGGACCAGTATCCCCATTAGGCTTTTCATCTCCATTCTTTGCTTCTGAGCTCTTGACTGTTGAAGTATAAGAAGACCATAATGGCAGTACAAAGTATTCTTGAGCAGGTTCAGCTTCCATTTCAGAGTTTCCTGCATCAATATTATCTTGTGTACCTGCACTATGATTAGCTTCTTTTGGACCTGCAGTTTTGTTAGCTTTATTTTCTGCAGTAACAGGCTGATAGTTCATTGAATCAGTTAAATAATCAAGATCAAACAGCCAATTAGGTCCTTTCCCTGCAAAACATTAGTTTAAAAATTTTTCTAAAAAGTTTATATGCAGGTTTTCTTCAACCCTCTTGGTTTCTAAATTGTATACCCTAAAAGCCTTGCTATTTAGAGAATACCCAACTAAAAACCCTTCATCAGACTTTTCTTCAAACTTGCCCAGGTGGTCAATGGTATTCAAGATGGTCACATGGCACCCAAAAGGTCTTATATAGCTTATGATTGGTATTTTACCAGTTATAAGTTCATAAGGTGTCTTGTTTTGAGGCTTACACTAATACCCTATTAAGGACATAGCAAGCAGTACTAACAGCTTCAGCCAAAAAAGTGTTAGGGATAAAAATGAATTTTGTCTAGCATGTCTAGCAGCCCATTAGGGTCCTGTCTCCTCTCAGGCAACTACTATTTTGTTTGTAGAGTTCTGGCATTACTGTATTCCCTCTTGATCCCTTTTGACCCACAGAATTCAATAATGTCCCTGTTCTTGAATTCTGTACCATTATCACATCTAATAGTTTTAACCTTTTGATTTAATTGGTTCTCAATTTATCTTATAAAGTCCTAAGGCTCCACTATTTCATCCTTAGTTCTTAAAAGAACAATCCAGGGCATAGTGAATGTGACTAGCAGTTAGGAAATCAATAATCTGATGAAACTTTGCACTTCCCTCTGGTTTCTCCAAGTATGCCACCATGTTGTGCTTGTCGCAAAACTCCAAAGTAGCCATTTGATGAATAGAAAGTTGATTAAGGTTCTGGGATATGTTTGTGAGAGAGAGTACGGATGTTTGGTAGAGTTAATTGATATTTGAGAGAGTATTTAAGAGTTTAAAGTGTCACCGACTGAAGAAGATTTGTACTTATCTTGAAGAAATCTTTTAAGTTTATAGAAAGATCAAGAATTCTTCAATTAGTCAAACCCTATAGCCTATAAGCATGGCAGTTGGCAGAAATTTAGCAACGGCTAGAAATTGGGAAGGAAATTTAGTTATGGGTCAAACAGTACTAACTTGAAGAGACCAGTATTAACTTGAAATTCCTCCAAAGAGCTTTTCCATCACCAATCTCACTTTCTCTCTTTCTGTTTTTATGCTCACACATTATCTCTCAATTCTTTTTGCTCACCAATTCACTCTTTCTGTTTTTCACACAACTCTCTTTCTGTTTTTGAGCTCACAATTTCTCTCTATTCTTTTTGCTCACCAAGTCACACAATTTTGTACAAATTCCATCAATTCCATTTGTTGCATACTGTCCTCCCCACAATTCATGCTTTAGGGATTAAGCATCCACTGTCAAAAAAATTCATGTATCTTTTAAAGCAACTTGTGGATCACCCTGCATATCAAACAAAAGAGAATTAGTTTCTCTTAGGGACCCAAGCCATTGCTGACTTGGGTCTGCCTAGTGGATCTTTAAAATTAACATTTTTATTAGAGTTTGATCCACTATTGTATTTGGAGACTTTGGTCCAATAGTGTCTTTTGGGTCTCCAATTACAACCTGCTGAGGCCTTAACAGCAGTTTCCCTATAGCCCCTAACAGCACTAACTGTTTTGTCCCCAGCAGTATTTACTTTATTATTTGTAAACTTTGCTTTTGGTGCTGTTGATTTATTAAATGGCCTTCTAATAGGTGAATGAGACTTATAAAAGTTATTTCTTTGTCTGATTTCATTCACAATGGGTCTAGCAGTATTAACTTTTCTAGCAGTACTAGTTTCTGCTGCTTGACTAAAAGGATTTTGTCTAGCAGTATTAACTAGAAATATGCCAGTTTTAGTTAGTACTGCTTTTGGAACAAACTTGTTTTGGTGATTCAATCTTTGCAGATTATTCCATACTGGGCTATTCTCCCCTTGACCAGTACCCTTACCCTTCTTTTTGTTCAATTCAACCTGTTTAGCCATTCTTTTCTCATGGAAGTCACAATCTCTAATAAGATGGCTAAAGCTACCACATACAAAACATGCCTTTTTAGTGAAACCATATCCCAAACCCAGCCTTTTGGACATTGAATCATTCCAATCTCTCTTGTTAACTTTAGGACTTGGACTACATGTGTTTTGTTCTTTAATAGTTTCCTTAGGAGTTTTTACATGCTTAACAATATTAACAAAAGCAAAACTAGGTTTTTCCTGTTCTTTTGAAGGTTCAATCACATATTCATCATCACTGTCTGACTCATACTCCTCAATGATAGGAGCATCAGACCAAACTTTAGGTTGACTAACAACTTTGGGTTCAACTACAACTGGTTCAGGCACAGATTCAAGTGTTTCTATACTAGAATTGGTTTCACAAGAGTCAAAATCACTAGTCTTAGCATCAGATTCACTAGTTTTAGATTGTTTTGGACCATACGTAAAATTTGACTCATCTATTCCAAAATCAAATTTAAGAGGCATGTAGTT
>BQNB010049024.1:0-42245 GCA_026074375.1 Tanacetum coccineum | reverse complement strand
GTTAGTTAAGAAAAGAGAAAGGAAAATCCAAAAATATTAGGGATAGTTAGTGTAAATATAAAAATGGTGAAAACGGGACTTGTCGATGCTATTGATTCTTTAGCTCCCCTTGACGAACACTTAGCTACTTTTCGAGGTTATTAGTCGAGGGGGATCGAGATTCTTGGTCTTCTTAAGTGTTTACTTCATAACATTGCGTGAGGACACGACAATATCTTAGTATGGGGGATTTTAATATGTGCTTAATTAGACATATTTTATATCAAATGAAACGAGCTTAAATGGCCAAAAACAGACAAAAACTGCCAAATATATGTTTGTTTTGCATTTGTATTGTGCAGGAAACGAATATCACACAAAAGGACAAAAACAAAGCCAAAAACGACAAAACTAATCACGAAATAGAAAAGTGTGAAGAAACAAAGCCAAATCGAAGCCAAAAAGTCAACCAGAAAAGTCAATAGTCAAAGTCAAAGTCAACCCCGACAAAATCAGCCAAAAAAGTCAAAGTCAAGGTCAACTCCGAAAGTCAAAACCGAGACCGAGTCCGGTTCGAGAAGACCAACCCGGGCCCAATTTATTGGGCCGGGTCAGCCCAAAGATAATGAGCTAAAAGCTTATTATACCAAAAAAATCCAGTCCAAAACCCTAGACCGGCCCAATACCAAGCAACAAGCCTAATTCCCTATTATACTTAACTGGTTAACCCTCGTTAGTCCACCAGGGACTAACGGTGCAATAACAAAGGACGAGTCTTGCAAGGTGAAGTATAACTCTCAGGGGGTGAACTTGTCACTTCCCCAAAGTTTAAAACAGATACAGTACTCACTCCCACTTTTCTCGCCTTGTGATCATCTTCCCTAAAACCCATTCTTTTACCCAGCAAACCTCAATTAAACACTGGATAAACCTTACCCCCCACCTCCACTACCTTTACCAGTCACAAGATGCCACTACACGCTGGCAATCCACCTATTTTTCAAGGTTATGATCAAATTCGATGGCTAGGATGATACAAAAGAAGCACAAGTGATTTGATGGCTGGGTTTAAGTTTGAGACTCTCTCACACAAACAAACAACCCCTTGGACTCTTCTCAGAAGAAACACAACAGAAGGATTGAAGAATAGTATTTTTAGTATAAAATAGATGGGCTCTTGTGAGCATTAAGATCATCATCTTACTTTCAGCTTATTTTTAGTTATTTTGAGCTTAAATTTCCAAGCCTTGTAATTTGTTTTCAGTTTAATGAAAGTTTGAAGGAATTTAAAGTAATTCTGCCTTGCCTTTAATTTTTATTTACTTTTATTAAAAAGCTTTTGAAAGCCTTTGAAAAATCTCTTATTAGCTGTGTTTACCTTAAGTTATGGAAGCTTTTTAGCTTTTTGTAGCTTAAGCTTTTATTTCACCCAAAAAGATTTAAAAAAATCTGTCAATCACTAATGGAGCAGGGTAAATCATGGATGGCCCTGGTTTAGGGTCTCTTGGGAGACATTTAGGTTGTTTAAGGACTAAGGTGAGTCCTTAAACCATTTTTAAAAAGCATAGGACTCTTCTAAGTTCCTTTTTTAAGTATTGCTTATTTTCACTGTAGCAGTGCTTATTTTGTGCTTATCTTTGCTTATTTATCTTTGTTTATGCTTATTATGCCTGTTTTCAAGTTTTCAACTCATGTGGTTAAGGTTTAGTCATTAACTGTCTTAAATAGCTTGAAACTGTTCATTTCAATTGCTTATCTTTAAGTGCTTATTATTGGTTTGATTTTGCTTATTAGTGCTTAAACATGATAAGTGGTCATCTGTTTTCAAGAGTCTTTGCTTAAAACACCTTTTTATAAGTCAAAAAGTCCAAAACTATTTTTAAAAGGGGTGTTTGGTTTAAGTCTGCAAACGGGTCAAAATGGGTGAAAACCTGTTTTGTGCTTTTAAGTCAGCTTTAATAAGCTTAACTGTAGTGTTAAAGTTAGTTTATAAAAGTTGTTTAAGTTTAAAAATCAAAGTAAAGGTTTTGTGTACCTAAGGTTTAAACCTGTGGGTTTTGAGTTTTATAAATCAGCTTATTAGGTTAGCAATTAATTAAAAGTTTTATAATGCTGTTTTCAAGCATATTTAAGTCAATAATGAAGATAATAGAAGTAGCATAAGCCTGCACTTGTTATTTGTGGTTCTAGTACTAATCTGTCATAGTAGTAAATTAGCTTTTTAAGTCTTTTTTTAATCTTAAAATTAGAGTAGTTAAATTTAGTTATAGGGTCTGAATTTGCTTATATAAGCTCATTGGGTATTAATCTTAATCTGTTTTTCCCTTTTTTATCTTTTTCATTAGAATATAGTAGCTTAAAGTCAACCTGCAAAAGTCCTTTGACTTATAAGAAATCAAACGTTATGTATGAGCTGAGTGAGACCAGCATTTTCAATAAGCCTTTTCATAGCTTACTTTTATTTGGAAGTCCATTTTCTTTGCTGATTTAAGAAGCCCATAGGCCAAGCTTTTAAGGTATACAAGCCCATCCTTTGGAATCATTATGATACAGCTCTAATTTTACCTTAAATAAGTCATCTTAGGCTTTGAGCTAAAAAGCTCCCCTGGTGTTGAGCTCATTTAAAAAGCCACTCCTCTGGCTTATTTTGTGATGGTTAGTTGTTGCTTTTTGTGCTACTTGAATAAAGTGCATGTTTTAATGTATTTAGAATTGCTTGTTCTTTTTTCTTAAGCGTAAATTACGTAGTTTTTAGATTAAGTCAGCTTTGGCATCACTAACTTTAGAACTTAATACTGCTGATTTCTATTAGCTTTTTCATAGATTGTTTTTGTTTCAAAATGCTTAGAATTAGCTTTTTCTTATAGCCTTTTGTGTCTTATTTACTTTTTTTTTTGTAGATTATAGGTCCATATGTATCCAAATTAGTGCTTAAAAATAAGCCCAAAGTGACCACTTTGTTGTTTTTGAATGCCTTTGCTGTCAGTAGTTTAATAAGCTCTTTCAAGCTCTATTTTTTTTCTTTTGCTTAATTCATCATGAATTTGCTTATTTGCTTAGTTTAGTTTCATTTTAGCTTACTTGCATATTTGCTTAGCTTTTAAAATCCAAAAAAAAAAGAAAAATAAACAAGCCTTAAGCTTACTTTAGCCATTCTGTCAATTTTAAGTCGTTTTTCCAGCTTATTTATTGCTTTTTAGAAAAAGTTGTAGTTACAAAAAATGCTTATTTATAAGTGCTTTTTAACTTTGTAAAAAAAGGGAAGGAGGGAAGCCCCATGGAGCCAAAGGTCGACTCGGACCTGACTCCCTCAACCCATCAAAGCCTCACAACCCACACCACCTTACCGCTGCGCCCTTGGGACTTTTCTGTCCTAAGGGCCATTCACTAATCTTTTAACCCTCTTTAGGATCATAAGCTTATAAGCTGTCCAGCTTATTTTCGTGGTTTATTTGATAAGCTGGCAAAGCCAGCTTATTTTTCCTAGTTTTTTCACTCTCTAATCTATTTTATATAAATTTTTCAGATTTTTTTACACACGTTTATCATTTTTTCTAATTTTTTATCTTTTAAAACTTTAAAAAATCATAAAAATTAAAATAATAATCAGAAAAATATAAACCTTTTTTTTAAATTTTCTTTTTTCATATATTTTGTAGGAAAAATGTTAAAACTTCTGTAGTGTTAATTTTTCAAAAATTCATTTTTTAAAGAACGGGTTTTGTCCCGGTTTTTGTTTTGACTCGTTTTTGGGTCAAACGACCTCCGTTTTTAGTCTAGTTTTTTTTAAACTTTGTTATTTGTCATTTAGAATCTATTTTAGCTTTTAAATTTGTTCTAGGGTTTAATTTGCAAAATTTAGGTTTCTAGCCCTCGTGTTTTTTATATTTACGCCTACGTTTTAGAATTGAATCGTTCTAGCTTTCGTTTTTAGGTTTAATTTATTCGTTTTTGCATTTTTAACTTGTAGTAATAGGAAACCAATCATAACCTTGTCATATTCAAACATCAATCATCAATCCGTCATTCGATTTTCCATTCAAGCCTCGTTGGGACATAACGACCCGGGAAATAATACTTCCGGACATATATATATTTTAATTTGTGAACATTTGACCAATCCTTGGCTAAAGGTAATTGGTTGAGTGTTTGCTTGTATTGTTATTATATATATATATATTAACGAATCAAGCTTCAGGCAGAGATTTCGTGAATAAATCCGCAAGTTGAAATTCAATACCAACGAAATATAACTCTATTGTTCCTTTTTCAACATGATCCTTGATAAAATGATACCTCACATCAATGTGTTTTGTTCGAGTGTTTTGTACCGGATTGCACGAGATTGCAATAGCACTCTTTGAATCACAGCCAATCGGTACTTTGTCGTAGAAGAAGCCATAGTCAGTCAATTGAGTACGCATCCATAAAACTTGAGTACAACAGCAAGAAACAACAACATATTCAGATTTTGCTGTAGAAATAGACACGGAATTCTGCTTCTTGGACGACCAACACACTAACTTGTCACCTAAAAATTGAACACTGCCATATGTACTTTTTCGATCTAAATGACATCCTGCATAGTCTGCGTTTGAATAAGCAGTTAGATCAAATCCAGAATCTTTCGGATACCAAAGGCCTAAATTAATAGTCCCTTTGAGATATCGAAAGATCCTTTTAACGGCTGACACATGATGTTCATTTAGGTTTTCCTGATATCTAGCACACATACATGTTGCAAACATTATATCTGGCCTACTCGAAGTAAGGTACATCAACGATCCAATCATGCTACGATAATCAGTATGATCGACTGGTTTTCCAACTAAATCAAGTTTGAGTTTAGTTTGTTCAACCATGGGAGTGGGAACCGTATCACAATTTTCCATTCCAAATCATTTCAAAATATCAAGAATGTACTTAGATTGATTTATGAAAATCCCATTTGAAAATTGATTTACTTGAAGCCCGAGAAAGAATTTCATTTCTCCCATTATACTCATTTCAACACGTTTTACCATTAATTCTGAAAATTTCGTGCAATATTTTGGATTCGTTGAGCCAAATATAATGTCATCAACGTATATTTGAATTAGCAATATATGTTTACCCTTCTTTTAAATGAAAAGAGTAGTATCGATTGAACCTTTTTGGAAACCGCTATCAATCAAGAATTTTAAAAGAATGTCATACCATGCATGAGGTGCTTATTTCAAACCATACAGAGCTTTGTCGAGAGCATACACATGATCTGGATAGAGGTTGACCAACATACACTTCCTCTTTAAGAATTCCATTGAGAAACGCCGTCTTTACATCCCTTTGAAATACCATGAAATCCTTATGAGCAACATATGCAAGAAATAAGCGTATAGCCTCAATTCGAGCAACTGGAGCAAACGTCTCATCATAATCAATGCCTTCTTGTTGACAGTATCCTACATCTACAAGCCTTGATTTGTTTCGAATAACCAAACTAATTTCATCTTTCTTATTCTTGAAGATCCATTTGGTTTTAATAATAGTCTTGCCTTCGGGTCGAGGAACTAATCTCCAAACTTTCAATCTTGCAAATTAATCAAGCTCATCTTGCATTGCACTGACCTAATTAGCATCTTTTAAAGCTTCAGCCACGTTAGCAGGCTCAATACTACTTAGCAAACATGCAAACAAACATGAATTTGCTAGTTGTCCTCTTGTACGAACACTCGACTTTGGATCACCAATTATTTTATGAAGTGGATGATCCTTAGTCCACTTTTTCTCATGTGGGTAAGGTTGATAGAATGTATAAACATTGGAAGGATTATGGAACATCTTACTTGCATCAAAATAAGCATCTTTCAATCGTTCATTAAACACATTGTGTGACGAACTTGCTTCATTCACATTAGGAACCATGTTATTTGAAATTGATTGAGTATTTGTTGGAGGAACCATTACTTCTTCTGAACTTTGTTGAACGTCATCATTCAATGAAGATGAAGAAGATTCCCCTTGAAATGATTTAGAAACCTCATGGAAAACTTCTCCTTCGTGCGAAAGAATTTTGTTGTTGGAAGTTTCAACATTCGTTGTCGGAGATTTCGTTATCTTTGAAGAATCAAAATACTCATCGTAAAAATGTGAAATAAATCTTCCAAATCTTTCTTTGAAATTTTTGAAACTTGTGAAACCGTCAGATTTGAAGATTTTCTCGTTTCGTTTAAATTAGATAAACCGGGTTCTAAACTAAACTGTTTAGAAGCCATATCTAAAATCTCATCAAAATTAACATTCACACTCTCATGTATCTTTCGAGTACGTTTATTTTAAACTCTGAATGCAACAGATTCCTTTGAGTATCCAACAAAAACTCCAATATCCCCCTTTGCCTTGAGCTTTCCAACACCATCATAATCATTGAGTAGATAACATCTACAGCTGAACACATGAAAGAACTTGATGTTCGATTTTCGCTTGTTAATAGGCTCATAAGGAGTTTCATCAAAATGTTTGTGAATAATCGAACAATTTTGTGTAATATAAGCTGTTGCGATGGCTTTAGCCCAAAGAAACAATGGTAAGTTTGCAAATGTAAGCATAGTTCTTGCAGCTTCGACTAAGGTTCAATTCCTCCTTTCCACGACACCATTTTGCTGTGGCGTTCTTGTAGCAAAAAATTGTTGAGAAATTACGACCTCATCAAAGAACTTAGCAAGAGTTTTGTTCTTAAACTCAGTACCATTATCAGTTCGAACACGCTGAACTTGAAGTTGAAGATTCACTTGGATTTTCTTGATGAATAAAATGATGACTTCAGAAGCTTCATCTTTTGAGTGAAGAAAGAATACCCATGTGTACCGTGAATAATCATCGACAACAACTAACACATATCGCATTCCGTTAATACTTTCGATGCACATCGGACCACACAAATCCATATGTAGAAGATAAAGTGGCTTATTCGAAGCAAAAGCCGTTTTGGACTTGTGATGTTTCTGATGAATCTTCCTTTGTTCACAAGCGGAACAAAAATGATCTTTTTCGAATTTCATCTTAGGAAGACCTCGAACAAGATTGTTTTTTACAAGATTATTGATTGTAGCGAAATTCAGATGAGAAAGACGTTGATGCCACAACCAAGATTGTGAAGAAGAAGCCTTTGCTATGAGACAAGTGATAATTTCCTTTTTAGGGGTAATTAAAATATATATAGTATACGTATTCCAAAAAATTCAAAGAAATTACTTTTGACCAAAGTAAAATCAAAAATCTCCCGGGTCGTTTCCCGTCGAGGTGTGAATTTGAAAATCGAGTTTACGTTTGATATTTTATGCTTGAATGATCAAAGATTGGATGGGTTTTCTAAATCTACGAGAAAAAGCAATTAGAAGGCAAGCTACATGAAAGCAATTACGAAATTAAAAACAAAAACAGGAACGTAAAAACGCGACCTAAAACCCTAATTTATCAAAATTAAATCCTAAAATGATCTTTTTAACTTTTATAAGTCCTAATTGACTAAAATGCAAGACTAAGAAAACTAGACCAAAAACGAAAGTGATTTAAGCTTAAAAACACGAAAAACGTGAACGGGATTCAATCCCGTTATTTAAAAAATCTAAATCTAAAATTTTAACCCTACGAGTTCAAATTTATTTTTCCTAGGTCCTAAATGATAAAATAAAATTTTCTAAAAAAGAATTATATTTTTTTGACTCTTTAATAATTTTTTATGAATTAAAAACACTTTTAATGAAATTAAATGATTAAAAATACTAAACTATTTATTAAAAATCTGGAAAAAATACATAAAATAGTTTAAACTATAAGGAATGCAAGAAAAATAAGAAACTGGAAAAATGCCAAAGCAATAAGCAGAGAATAAGCAAATAAGCAAACATAAGCAAAACTGCAAATAAGGTTTAAATAATAAATGTAACAAACTATGAAAGAAAAAGACCCAAGGGCAGATGGTTTGTGTGTGCATGTGTGAGGCTTTGGCTAACTAAGGGAGAGGTCACAGGTTCGACCCATGTGCCTCTCCTTTTTATCAAACACATTTTTTTCAAATTTTCTTTTAGAAACTTAAAGCACATATGGAAATAAGCATTTTTTGTAAAAACACTTTTTAAAAAAATGAATAAATAAGCTGGAATAAGCTAAAACAAACAAGCAGATTACATTTTTTTAAACTAAGTAGCTCAAAGCTAAAACTGTTGGCTTGTTTTGGGCATTCATAAGCATAAGGAAAAAGCAAATAAGCTAAACAATCATAACTCTACCTAATAAGCACTAAAGAATTAAGATAAGCAAAGAAAATAGGCAAATAAGCACTTAAAAAGCAGTTAAGCAGTATAGGCTAAAAGGGTATCAAAATAGTCCAAAAGGCCTTTTTTAAGCACTCAAATAAGACATCAAACTAATAAGCTCTAACCTAAGAACCTAAAACAGATCAAGATCAACCTACAAACTACCAGCACTAGCAAATTCAGAAGCCAATTCAACCTTAAACCTATCTAAATTTAAGCCTAAAAACTTGACCCACAGCTTGAAAACCAAACTGTTTTGACCCATTTGCATAAAAACAATGAAACAGTTTATAAAACTTTAAGACCAGACATTAGGCTTAAAATGTGACATATTTTTAGCATGAAAAACACAACTTAGGATCTTAGATTACACAATCAAGCCTTGCACAGGTTTAGAACAAGAAAACTCACAGTTTGACTTATAAGAACATTGAGACCTCAAATTTGATTTTTAACTTTTGAAGACTTAAAATAACTGAACATTAGACTTATTTAAAACTAGTTAGAGCTGACTGAAAACCCAAAAGCAAACTTTATCCCATTTTGACCCATTTTGGGTCTTAAACCAAACACCCCTTTAACTTTTAAAAATCAATTTTTGAAACTGAATAAAAGGATTCAAACAAAGAGTTCACAATACCAGGCATTTAGCAAGTATAATAAGCTACAAGAAGCAAGTTTAAGCAGTCTTTAAGCACTAATAAGCTAATAATAAGCAAATAACCTATATGAGATAAAACTGAAAATGGCAAACTTACATGAGTCCAAGCTTTTTGTGACTGAGATTAAACCTAAAACCTTTAACATAATCTAGTCCTAAATGCTTCCATAAGCTCTAAACCTAATATAAGCCTTCCACAATAGCTTTTTACCCAATAAGCTTAAATCAAAACACCCTTTTACACCAACTGCTTCACACCCTTAAACAATATACCCTTCACCAAACATCATAAACCAAGAACCAATCTCTTTCTTCTTCTGAGTAACTATTTGAGTGATGTGTTTGTGATGGAGCTTGGACTCATAAGCTATTAAACAGCTTATGAGTATAAGCTTGTAGCTTTTAAGATTATAAAGAAAACAGTTTTACAACGAATAACTAAACAACTTTGCAAGAATTTAAACTCAGGATTAAACGTGAATCAAACGTTCATTAATAACATAAAGTAAATATAATGCTTGAAAAAGAATTACATTTTAATTAAATTATAAGCTACGACTAAAAAAACTAACTAACTCCCTTTTGGTCTTCAATCCTTCTTCCTTTTATAGACCTTCAAAACCCTAGTTGCCTTCATCTTGTCTCTTAGCTATGAAGCTTCTAGCCTCTCCAATTTGGACCCTTGGATTGGAGTGGTCACCAAGGGTTTTAACCATATACGTTGGATCATGATTGACGAATGAGAGAAGAGAGAGGTTGCCAGCTGTGTGGGGTGGTCCTGGTTGGATAGAAAAGGGTGAGAAGAAAGGGGAATAGTACCCCTTTCAAATCTTGGCGGGTAGTGAGTTAACTTGGGATGCTCTGAATTTGTTAAGTCATTGCATCGTTAGTCCTTTTGGACTAACGGTGCAAGGGGTTAGGGACTGGCAGTGTGAAGGGATAACGGGAGTGTTTGTGGGCTTGTTAAGTGAAAAAGGGAATTGGGCTTTAGTGTTTAGATTGGGCCGGTTGGGATTGGGTTAAATATAAAAGGGTTTTTGGGCTGTGTGGGTTTTATAATTAATATATAAGTGGGCTGACTCGGCTTTGACTTTGACTTCTCGGGTTTGACTTTTTGGTTGACTTTTTGGCGTTGACTGTGACTTTTGGCTTTGATTTTGACTTTTGCTTCACGCTTTTTCCGTTCTCGTGCTCGGTTTTGTCGTTTTTGGCTTTGTTTTTGTCCTTTAGTGAATATCCGATACCTGCACAGTACAAACACAAAAACAAGCATATATATGGCATTTTATGTGCGTTTTTGGTCGTTTAGGGTCGTTTTATTAAGTAAATGGTATGTGTAATTAAGCACATACCAAAATCCCCCATACTAAGATATTGTCGTGTCCTCACGCAATGCTATAAGTAAACACTTAAGAAAACTAAGAATCTCGATCCCCCTCGACTAATTACCTCGAAAAGTAGCTAAGTGTTCATCAAGGGGAATTAAAGAATCAATAGCTTTGAAAAGCCCCGTTTTTACCATTCTTAAAGATATACACTTATTCCTACACATATTTTTGTATTTTTCCCTTTTTTTTTCTTTTTAAGCAACTAACTTATTTGACTTTCGTTATTTTCATAACCGTTAGGGATCATAGAACAAGACGCATTTCAATCCTAAAATGCCCCAAAAAGGATAAATTCATCGTCCTCGACTTTTCACTCGTCCCAAACCAAGCTTAAAACGAAATCACCGTTAAATATAAGTTAAGATGCTAACACTACTCATATTTGCAACTTGTGAACTTTTCACTCCCGACAATTATTATATATTAGGTGAATGTGCCATTTCGAATTTCAACCATGGATCAACGTTTTGCAAAATTCTATGCTTCACGTTCCACCCGAGAATAATGAGTTTGAAGGCGAGATCATCCCATGTAGCGACTTTCGTCTCGGCACATCCCAACCTTGCGGCTAAGTGACCAGGCTTTTAACACCCCACAAAGACTAGTATCGGGACTCACGGACCTCCGGTTTCAAAAACTCTTAGGTTTCCCGTATATACATAGCTTATTTAGAAAAATCACAACTTAAAATGGAATAGTCTTAGTTCAAAAGCATATTTAAATTTAAGAAAAAGAGATTTTCCCTATATTTATTAAATTACACTTAACATTAAACATAACATTGATGCAATCGTAACCCTCGACCTTTTAGAAGGCTGCAACATCGGTTGTGAGTCGGAAAAATGCAACAAACTTTTATCAGTCTCGAATTATTATTCTCACTATGGGCCTTTTTTAGAAGGCTGCAACATCGGTTGTGAGCCGGCAAGATGTAGCAAACTTTTATCAGCCTACAGTTTATAATTATAACTCATCATTCTTTTTTCATTCTTTTTTTATTTCATTTTTATTTTACACTTTATTTCACGATATATAGAGAAGACTTCTTTTTGAAGAATTTAAGTATAATTTAAACTCAGACTAAAATTATTGCTATCGACTACATCTTAAAAATTGTTGATTTAAGTTTAATTTCCAAAAATAGCACGTATTATTAGTCCGGTTAGGAGCTTATGGGAGAAAAAGCCACAAATTACACACATGAGCTCTTAAGATTTCCAAATAATCCTTGTTTAGCATCTCACTCATACTTAACTCTATCATTTTTCTTTCTTCGTGAAAATCAGCGAACGCTTAGTCTAAAAGTTAAGGAACAAGCTAGAGCTCAACACGCTCGATCGAGTCAAAATTTATTCTTATTCTACCCAGCAGGAAAGTCAAAATTGTGACAAAACACTTATTTTCTTTTTTAAAAATTTTAAATTTTTTTTCATTTTTTTGGTATTTTTTCAAAATTTTTGGTGGTAAAAACGGGATTACGTGAAAACAACAGCTGCAAGCATAATCTAATCGATAGATCCCCCCCCCATACTAAAACTGAACATTGTTCTCAATGTTTTAAGAAGAGTCTCTACGTCACTCTAAGCCGTTTATTAAGTATGCTTAAAGATAAACGTTAGTCGATTAGATTAGGACATTGGATTTCCCAAATGAAGCTGAGGATTTGAAGCTCTTGTGAACGCATGACAAAACCACGAGAACGAGAGGCTTCAAAAATCCGGGACAATCCTGGACATACACAACAAAAACATAAAACACGAGAAAAGAAAGAGGCAAGCATCCTCACAACAAAACACTTATTCATTACTACTATTAATATTAGGATAAGCATGGGTTGCCACCCATGAAGCGCTTATTTTTGTTAACCGAGTCTTGAGCCTGACTCGATTAGGATAAGCATGGGTTGCACCCAGATGCTGCTTGTTAAGTGTCATTACGCTTGACCCGATCCCCCATACTTGAAGCTTTGTCAAGGGGGGATACAAATGGGATGATGAACACACAAATTAGGAGTGTTTCTCCATGAATCAACATCGGGCTTTTATGATGAAAAATCTTGGAAGCTTTAAAGCCTCGATGTGATGAAGAAGGAGGAGATTTCTCCTCTGAAGCAAGAACACTGTGATTGAAAACTTTGTCTTCATTTTTGGATGAAAATGGAAGTAAAGTATCAATCACAAGGGAAAAAGTAGCAAGAAATCTTATGGATTCGACTTCAATGCATATCCCCGGATCGTAAATCTTGTTTCTATCTCCGGAAAGGAGAAGAACATCAAGAGTGGTATCCGAGATCATTATGAGAAGGAATGAAGTCGAAATCCATATGAAGGGTGGGATGGGTGGGCAAAATGTTAGGCACATCAACGGGGATGTCTTCCACCACATCAATGGTTGAATCTCCCGAATCGGGATAATCAACATGAAATGATTCGAACTCGGGAAGGATGACGGGTGGGATGGGTGGGTAAATCATGAAGCACATGAACTCTCGGTTCTCTTGTCGGATTATCAAAAATATCTTCCACCACATCCATAGTGAAATTGCCCAGCTCGGGCTCAATCTTAAAGTAGAAATGATTATACTCCGATGGAGATATGATGTGAGCGAGTTCACCGGCGAACTCCTTATGATAAAAGTCACTCCTATCGGCAGGAGGAAACAGATTGATCAAAAGATCAAAGTTGAACGAATCATATTGAGAAAAATCAGCATGAGTAGTGGTACTGCCACTACTCTTCTCTTCAATATAATCGTCATCGAGATAGAAAGCTTCATAATCTGGAAGAGAATAATCAGAACGAGTAGTGGTACTGCCACTACTATTTTCTTCCAAATCAAAGCAGAAAGTTTCAGATTCGGGTATAGAATTATCAAAGGTGTTAGTCTCCTCTAAGAAAAAGTTAAGAAATGTGGAGGGAGACTTGGTCACAAAATCAGAAGATGGAGGTGGATTAGAATTAATTGCTTTGATCTTAGCAATGAGAAGATTGATTTTCGATATTTTTTCACAAAGAATGTCGTCCTTAATCTCTCCATCTTCCGTGTGAAAATCCTTTATCTCCTCTAAGCTGACGAGCTCAGAATCAGGAGGTGATGCCTCAACATAATCGATGTCGTCAATAGAGAAAGAATCGTCATCAATTCAAGTAGAATCATCGTTAGAATCGGAGAAACCCTCTAATTGATCTTTTGAAATGTCAAGAGGCGGAGAATTATCACGAAAAGGCACATCACACATTTTGTCGGGAATACCCTCGGACTCACTTGGGATTGGGACAAGGTTCTCAATACTAGACTTTATTACTTCATCTGATTTCGTTGCCAGAATAGTGTCGAGATGCTCATCCTCCATTATGAGAGAGTTAACGGGCTCCTTGGTTAATAAAACGGGTGTGATTGCAACACATGGAGGAAGTCCAGAAATAATAATATCTTTCAAGGGAATAGAACTTCTCTCATCATCGTCCTCATCGTAGCAAATGAGAATCTTCCAATATCGATCTTTAGCCGCTTGATCTTCCGTAATTCGCTTATCTTCTTCCTTCTTTTGCATATATTGACCAACCATATCACATATGGATGTCATTTGCTCCATAATCTCATTTTGAGAATTGAGAAACTTATTTTGAGCATTGAAGATTGGATGATTGACGGTAAATTACGGGGGTTGTAGAGGTGGGTTAAAAATGTTAGGAGAATCATCGACAAAATTAGGAGTGGAATCATAAGTGAATGAACTTCCTTTGCCAGAATAGCATGTCGAATCAAAACTTGGCAAAGTTTTTGGGAGCTCATCAACGGTTTGATTGTTGCATGGTTCCGGATTAGAGATAATCGGAACTTTTGGTGGACAATTAAAGCCATAATGAGCACCGTTCCTACAAGACTTGCAAGTACATCGCTGACAAAAGATATCGTCTAACGAATCACCATACTCGTAACAACAATGGTGGTCAATATGTGGAGGACTTTGTGAAGAAATTGCACCGGGGTCTTGATTGAAGACGAATGGCTCTTGAGGCAAATTAACAACATTAGTTTTGTCGTTGGATGACTCGGAAGGGTTTAGAAGGTCTTGGAAAATTTCATCTTCATAACAAATTTTAGACCAAACTTCCTTCAATTTCTTTCGTAATAGAGCACATCCTAGACAATATGGACCATCAACCGGGTTTCCACACTTGGGACCATTATGAGGGGGTCGTTGAGACGAGTCGGGTGTTTTATTAGGATCACGAACAAACTTGCCAACGAAACCCATATTCGAACAACATTCTTTATTATACAAAGATCCACAAGACGAACACTCTTTAATCGTGTAAATATGATTCAAACGATAATCGAGTGACGCCATGAGAATTAAACAATATAGAGGGTTAAGAAAAGGATTAAATGGATAAGAAGAAAAAGAAGATTATTTTTGGGTTTTTAGGTTTTTTAAACAATTCATTTTATTAAAGGACAAAATGAGATAAGACAACTTAAACCAATAATCAACTAGCTTCACGGTAGCTCTTTAAAAGAAAAACGAACAAAGGAGCGGAGGAGCGGGAAAGCGCGAAGCTATTAAAATCATTCTCCTTTCGGGTCGTAATTCCTCGGAACAACCCTCCTTATACCCCTCTTGTAGTTTCTTAATCAATTAAAGGTGAGCCGTATGTCGCAAGTGACACAAAAGGCAAGTTTTGAATCTTTGATTCGGGAACTTAATATGATAATGCTCAAGTTGAGAACATTATGTTGATGATGGTTTTTATTCTTTATTAAAGACAATGATTTTATATTTTTGATTTTTCTTGTTTTTATATACTAATAAAAGAAAATGAAAAATATTTTTGTATTTTTATATTTTTATAAAGAAAATAACTTCACAAGGAAGGATCTTCAAGTCACAACAAACTTCAACTCGATAATCATCTCACGGCCTCCCCGGCAGCGGCGCCAAAATGATAATTGCCTATTTAGGGGTAATTATAATATATATAGTATACGTATTCCAAAAGATTCAAAGAAATTACTTTTGACCAAAGTAAAATAAAAAATCTCCCGGGTCGTTTCCCGTCGAGGCGTGAATTTGAAAATCGAGTTTACGTTTGATATTTTATGCTTGAATGATCAAAGATTGGATGGGTTTTCTAAATCTATGGGAAAAAGCAATTAAAAGGCAAGCTACACGAAAGCAATTGCGAAATTAAAAACGAAAACGGGAACGTAAAAACACGACGTAAAACCCTAATTTATCAAAATTAAATCCTAAAATGATCTTTTTAACTTTTATAAGTCCTAATTGACTAAAATGCAAGACTAAGAAAACTAGACCAAAAACGAAAGTGATTTAAGCTTAAAAACACGAAAAATGTGAACATGATTCAATCCCGTTCTTTAAAAAATCAAAATCTAAAATTTTAACCCTACGAGTTCAAATTTATTTTCCTAGGTCCTAAATGATAAAAGAAAATTTTCTAAAAAAGAATTATATTTTTTTGACTTTTTAATAAATTTTTATGAATTAAAAACACTTTTAATGAAATTAAATGATTACAAATACTAAACTATTTATTAAAAATCTGGAAAAAATACAGAAAATAGTTTAAACTATAAAGAATGCAAGAAAAATAAGAAACTGGAAAAATGCCGAAACAATAAGTAGAGAATATGCAAATAAGCAAACATAAGCAAAACTGCAAATAAGGTTTAAATAATAAATGTAACAAACTATGAAAGAAAAGGACCCAAGGGCAGATAGTTTGCGTGTGCATGTGTGAGGCTTTGGCTAACTAAGGGCCGTCACATGTTCGACCCCTATGCTTCTCCTTTTTATCAAACGTTTTTTTTCAAATTTTCTTTTAGAAACTTAAAGCACATATGGAAATAAGCAATTTTTGTAAAAACACTTTTTATAAAAATGAATAAATAAGCTGGAATAAGCTAAAACAAACAGGCAGATTACATTTTTTTAAACTAAGTAGCTCAAAGCTAAAACTGTTGGCTTGTTTTGGGCATTCATAAGCATAAGGAAAAAGCAAATAAGCTAAACAATCATAACTCTACCTAATAAGCACTAAAGAATTAAGATAAGCAAAGAAAATAGGCAAATAAGAACTTAAAAAGCAGTTAAGCATTATAGGCTAAAAGGGTATCAAAATAGTCCAAAAGGCCTTTTTTAAGCACTCAAATAAGACATCAAACTAATAAGCTCTAACCTAAGAACCTAAAACAAATCAAGATCAGCCTACAAAGTACCAGCACTAGCAAATTCAGAAGCCAATTCAACATTAAACCTATCTAAATTTAAGCCTAAAACTTGACCCACAACTTAAAAACTAAACTGTTTTGACCCATTTGCATAAAAACAATGAAAACCCAAAAGCAAACTTTATCCCATTTTGACCCATTTTGGGTCTTAAACCAAACACCCCTTTAACTTTTTAAAATCAATTTTTGAAACTGAATAAAAGGATTCAAACAAAGAGTTCACAATACCAGGCATTTAGCAAGTATAATAAGCTACAAGAAGCAAGTTTAAGCAGTCTTTAAGCACTAATAAGCTAATAATAAGCAAATAAGCTATATGAGATAAAACTGAAAATGGCAAATTTACATGAGTCCAAGCTTTTTGTGACTGAGAGTAAACCCAAAACCTTTAACCTAATCTAGTCCTAAATGCTTCCATAAGCTCTAAACCAAATATAAGCCTTCCACAATAGCTTTTTACCCAATAAGCTTTAATCAAAACACCCTTTTACACCAACTGCTTCACACCCTTAAACAATATACCCTTCACCAAACATCATAAACCAAGAACCAATCTCTTTCTTCTTCTGAGTAACTATTTGAGTGATGTGTTTATGATGGAGCTTGGACTCATAAGCTATTAAACAGCTCATGAGTATAAGCTTGTAGCTTTTAAGATTATAAAGAAAACAGTTTTACAACTAATAACTAAACAACTTTGCAAGAATTTAAACTCAGAATTAAACGTGAATCAAACTTTTCATTAATAACTTAAAGTAAATACAATGCTTGAAAAAAAATTACATTTTAATTAAATTATAAGCTACGACTAAAAAAACTAACTAACTCCCTTTTGGTCTTCAATCCTTCTTCCTTTTATAGACCTTCAAAACCCTAGTTGCCTTCATCTTGTCTCTTAGCTATGAAGCTTCTAGCCTCTCCAATTTGGACCCTTGGATTGGAGTGGTTACCAAGGGTTTTAACCATATACGTTAGATCATGATTGATAAATGAGAGAAGAGAGAGGTTGCCAGCTGTGTAGGGTGGTCCTGGTTGGACAGAAAAGGGTGAGAAGAAAGGGGAATAATACCCCTTTTAAATCTTAGCGGGTAGTTAGCTAACTTGGGATGCTCTGAATTTGTTAAGTCATTGCATCGTTAGTCCTTTTGGACTAACGGTGCAAGCGGTTAGGGACTGGCAGTGTGAAGGGATAACGGGAGTGTTTATGGGCTTGTTAAGTGAAAAAGGGAATTGGGCTTTTAGTGTTTAGATTGGGCCAGTTGGGATTGGGTTAAATATAAAAGGGTTTTTGGGCTGTGTGGGTTTTATAATTAATATATAAGTGGACTGACTCGGCTTTGACTTTGACTTCTCGTGTTTAACTTTTCGGTTGACTTTTTTGCGTTGACTGTGACTTTTGGCTTTGATTTTGACTTTTGCTTCACGCTTTTTCCGTTCTCGTGCTCGATTTTGTCGTTTTTGGTTTTGTTTTTGTCCTTTAGTGAATATCCGATACCTGCACAGTACAAACATAAAAACAAGCATACATATGGCATTTTATGTGCGTTTTTGGTCGTTTAGGGTCGTTTTATTAAGTAAATGGTATGTGTAATTAAGCACATACCAACAAGCTGAAGAATTTAATACGATTTCGTTAAGAGCAATAGTATACAAATTCAACGAACGATCACCGGTAAGCAAATCTACACCATCTTCGTTTCAAACAAAACCTGTAGACTTTCGAAAGGCGACTTCAAGGCCCTTGTCAAAAAATTGTCCAACGCTAAATACGTTATGTCCTAAACCTTCGACATAGTAAACTTTTTTGATCGTCATTGATCCAATAACAACATCTCCATAGCCAGCAATCACCGCAAAATCATTATTGCCAAAGCGAACCGTTCCAAGAAACTTTTCCACAAAGTTTGTCAAAAGAGCATGATTACCCGTCATATGCTTTGAACATCCCGAATCGATGATCCAAAGACAAATATGGACAATCTGAAATAAATAAAACACCAAAGACATTCAACAAACATTGGGTACCCATTTGAAAATGGGTCCCGATGAGTTAGGTGTCTTAGAAATTTTATCTATTTGACGCTTGACTTTGGGAATCCTTTTAGCTACGGGTTCAGCTAATGGTTGCATTTTAGGAAGCCACCTAATCACAGTTCTAGGTAAAGATTTATTCGAATTACTTCTAGAATGCATATTCAAAGAATCACGAGGCTTTTTCCTAAAAGGCATCTTGCTAACTTGAGATTTTTTAATACTTACATCATCAAAAACAAACAAATCATTCACATCACAAGAAGCATACAATCTAGAATTACAAGAAACATTCATAGCATCATTACAAGCATAATCACTTCTAGTGTCTTCATGATGAGAATTATTACATGACAACAAGTCTTTGTGAGAATATCGCTTAACATCTTTATTTAATTTTGAATGACTAACAGAAGACAAATCAACATTAGAAGTATTAGAGGACACTTTCTTCTTCCAAATAACACCACTATGCTTAGGTCTTCTAACACTACTTAAAGTGTCTAAATCTGATAAATGAACAAAATCTCTATTAGCACGTAATACATCATTATTCATTTGTTTGTCATTTCGTTTTGATGATGTTCTCTTACGTCTTTTTCTTTTTGTTTTATTTTCAACATTATTTGAAGCAC
Organism: Tanacetum coccineum; assembly: GCA_026074375.1. Lineage (NCBI taxonomy): Eukaryota > Viridiplantae > Streptophyta > Magnoliopsida > Asterales > Asteraceae > Tanacetum > Tanacetum coccineum. Next base: position 22,998 of record BQNB010049024.1, on the reverse strand, counting down.
AAGACATTTTATACGCTGAAATTGGTAAAACACTTTGTGACACATTTATTTTAAACATTCCTAGAGGAATCACTTTTGAATTCTCTAAATTGTCACAACCTTTTTCAACTACATGACAATCATCATTTTCACTTTGATTTTCCGATTTAAAAATTACATTTTCACGCGACTCAGAACCTTTTGATTTCAAAGACTTAATTATTTCTAAATTTTCTTTTTCTTTTTCCAAAAGACTCACTACTTCATCTTCCAAATCAATTATGATCTTTTCTAAAATCACTGTTGGAACATATGGTTTGAGTGAACTTGTTTGCTGAAACGGAGAATCAATCTTTTCAAAATCTGGATTTATTATCTCTTGAAAATAATCATCCGAAAATTTTATCTTTTCATTCACATAACTTGCATTTAGATTTCCATAATCGTATGCAAACTTAATTTTATTCTCTCTTGCTCTTTTAAATTTCTCAATTTCCAAAGCTTCATTCGAATAAGTGAGAAACATCAGAGTATACCCTAGACTAATAACCTTCTCATCGTAAAAACTAGGTCTCAATTCCTTTGCTTTACAAAAATAACTTGGATTTGCAAAACCTATTCCTTTTTTACCATTATACATTTTATCCTTAGAAGGCATGATAATATGTATTGTCTGACGCGTTTGTCCGATTTTATGAAGTTTGTCTTCATAACCATTCACTCTTTCCAAACACTTTTCAATTTCTAAATCCTTGTTACGCACACACTCTTCCAATTATAAAATTTTCGTTTCTTTTTCTAAAATTTTCTCTTGAAGCCTTAGCACATTATTATTCATCTCAATTAACTGACGACTCACCTTATCAAATAAAATATCTTGTTTATCAATCTTTTTCCTATGTTGTTTATCATTATCATAAAGAGCAGAATATCTAATCATATATTGATATCTTTCTTCCTCAAGTTTAGCATATTATGCTTGACATTCAGTGTGAGTATTAATCACAACATGTTTAACTTTGAGTTGTTCTTGTAAAACTTCCGTTTGAGCAATCAAATCAATATTCGTTTCGTTCAACACTTTTATTTGTTCATTAAATTCATTGTTTTTCTCTTCAAAAGTGTTTACTTGATTCTTCAAAACATCATATTTATCTTGTAAATCCTTGTTTTGATTTTCTATATCTTTGGTTTGTTGATTTTCTTTCTCAATACGTTTCTGACATTTAGCAATGTTTTGGTTAAATTTCTTAATCAATTTATCAACTAAATGATCTTTGTCTTCAGAATCATTATGATCAACTTCTGACTGATCATGATCTGTTTGAGATACAATATGATTTTCATTAAAAATTTTACTAGCAGATTCAATTGCATCATGAAAAATTTCTTGATCATCATCATTGTCCTCAAATAAACCATAATTAGTAGAGTTATCATAATATTCTGAAGTTTCATATTCAGATTCACTTTCAGAATCAGATGTGTAATAAGATACCTCAGCAATGGTTTTTTCTACAGATGATGAACTTTCCTGTAAATCTGAAAGAACCTTTTCCATTTTAGCCATGAAGACAATATTTTCATTGATCTCTTGATCTGAATCACTACTGGACTCTATCCAAGCTTGGTCCTCAGCAAGAAGTACTTGTTCATCACTATCTTTCTTAGCTAGCAACATCTTTGTCTTGTAGTAGTTGTAATCTTTGACTTTTGCTTTCTTGCAGTCTTTGGAAAATGTCCTTCCTTCTTGCAATTATAGCACTTAACTTTACTCATATCCCGTTTCTTCTCATCAGCTTTCTTATCCTCTTTCTTTTCTTTTGACTTCACATACTTTGGTTTCTTGTTTGCTGAAGAAGAAGCTGAAGAAGTTCTCAAATTGTTGTTTGTTGGCTTAGCATAATACTTCTTTCGATTAAAGCTTTTGCTAACAATGCGGTAATATTTTTCAAATCATTGATATCTTCATCATCACTTCCTTCAAACTCTGATTGAACTACAACTTTCTCTTTGCGTTTGCGTTTGCTTACTTTTGTTTTCTCAGCAACCAATGCTAATGGATCCGAAGTAACCACAACTGCTTTCTTCTTATATCCTATAGAATCATTCACATCACCTTAGTTTTGCTTCAGAATGTTGTAAAGAGCATCAATATTGATATCCATTAAGTTCTTGGTTTGCCTCATTATTGTACCATATTGTTTCCATTCTGGTTGCAAATTGTTCAAGAACTTGTAATTCAACTCACAATTATCTTTCTTATAACCACACTTCTTCAAATCATTAATCACTTATAAGTAATGAAGATAAGTATCAAGCAGTTGTTCTCCTTCAGTAGCTTTGAAAGTCTCATACTCATATAAAATTGCAGCTTTCCTATCTTGTTCACCATAGTCAGAACCATGCATCTGCCTTTCAAGAGCATCCCATAAATCTTTAGCAGTATCGTTGATATCAATGAGAGAATAAATGTCATTTGGAAGCCCTTGAATCAAAAGAGATCTTGTAAGACGATCAATCTTTCGAGTCTTTTTCTCTTCAGCAGTCCAAATTTTGGGATCTTTGAGAGTAGGAGGTGCATTTGGTGCAGTTCCAGCAAGTGACACTTGAGCAACAACAGGCAATGGGTGATCACCATTCCGAATAGAATTAATCATTGCTTCACCATTCGTTTGCTCTTCAAGATAGTTCATAAACCTTTCACGCCACAAAGAGTATTCACCCCGATACAACAACGGAGTCTGCATTGTCGAACCAACTGTAATCACGTCTCGACTCATCTTGTCTCGAACAAATATCCTGATAGACAATGAATAATCCCGATAAGCTCGCTCAATTAATCACCACAAACTAACTAATATTCCGCAAACAAAAATTATTTAATTCGCAAATAAAAAAATAAAAAAAATGTAAACTAAAAAAATAATCTCTAAAAACTTTAACACAAAATATCAATCAATTACAAATTATCGACCAACAATTAAACTTGTTGACCGAAAATTATATATTCAAATTATATTGCAAAACATTCAGCCCACTCAAGTGAATAACATGTTGATCATATAATTTTGACGTCTATAACCTTTGACATAAATAGCTATAACACAAAGTCACACACTTCACAAATTCATGCCACTCAAAATTATCTCTAATATATGGGTCAAAATACAAATTTGGACAAAAGCACATATTGGTAGCACACAAGACAATATTACACCTCAGTCCAAGTCCACTTTCGTAACAAAAATATGCCAGCCTACTATCTCTTCAAAATTTTCGGATACAAAAAAAACCAATTTAGCCGAAGTCCAACTTGAATTTGATATAAACCCTGCAACACACTCACAATATAAGACTCACTCTCACACATACAACCCTAAACCTAATATCAAATGTGTGCCTCTTTTAGAGATAAGAAACACAGACAACAAAACACACGCCTCCTTATTATTTGCCTCTAATCATCAACAAAAGAGATACCACTACTGCTATAAATTCCTTCAATCAAGAAAAATAACAATTATCACTTATGTTACTTCTTTCTTATCTCAAGAAATACACACCCCTTTTAAATCTTGATTTCATTTTTTTTAGAAAAACAATCATACCAAGACTTTTGTTATTCGACTAAAGATCTTGTTCAAGCTCACAGGTAGGTTTGTTCTTTTATTTCATGGTTTTCTTATAAACCGAAACCAAAAGAAAGATATGGACACTTGGTTGTTCTTGATCTATCTCTTATGAGTTTCGAAAAGTTAAGATGAAGTTATGTCTTCACACAAGATCTATGATGATATGGGTTTGAGAAGATCTATGTAGATCTTTAAATCTTGAAATAGAATCGAAACCCAAAACTAAGATCTACAATATTTCTTTTGTTTTCGTTTTAGTTAGAATCTATTAATCGAAATGATTTTTTTAATTTCGAGTGATGATTTGTAGTTGGATGGGAAGTAGGTTAGACCTGTTGAATTTGTTGTGGATGAGGAGTATGAGAAAATAGATCGAGTCGGTGTTGTTGTTGATGAGGAGGTTGTAGATCTAGACTTTGTTCTTTTTCTTTTTCTTTTTTTCTTTTTTTAATGATGTTTAAGATCTGGATTTAAAAATGTATAGTTTTATTTTATAAAAATGGCAGATCGGTTCCTTGTAAAAAAATGGTAGATCGGTTGCTTGTAAGATGAGTTGTTCAGTTTCAGCTTAGTTGGTAGATCGGTTTGTGCTATGAGGTAGATTGGTTTCTTCTTTGTGTAGTTGTTCGGTTCCTGCTTAATTGTTTAGATCGGTTGCTTCTGAACTGTAGTTGTTCGGTTTCTTCTATGTGGATTTCTAGAAACGCGTTAAAGACAAAAAAAACGCGTCTTTGACTTTGACCAAAAAGTCAAACTTGGTCAAAGTTTGTCACAATTTTGTTACAAATCACTTACAGCAAACTGTTTTCATATCTTGAAAAAAATAAGCAGTTTTTAAGCAAATAAGCAGATTTAAAACCAGATAAGCATCGAAATAAGCAAAAAGCAGTTAGAATAAGCACGAATTAAGCTAATTCAATAAGATGTTCTATTAAGCACAAATAAGCCTAAAAATATGCAATAAGCACACAAAATAAGCTGATACTAAACTGATAAGCACTAAATAAGAAGAAATAAGCAAATTCTCAATCTCACAAACACATTCAAACACTAAAATAAGCACTAATTCGCAATCATTGGCTCTTGATACCACATATTAAGCATATAGATCTTGATTGATGACTAGTGTGTGAAGATCAAGGTGTAATTAGTATGTGTATTTAGAGAGAGAATTTATTAACTTGCTTTTTGATTAAAATGAAATTGTTACACTTAAACTTGGCATAAATACTATTTATACCCCTTGGTTAACTATTCTTATTGAACTTTCCTAACTTAACACTTCTAGTCCTTATACATATTAAAGTACTTACAAGTAGGTCATTTCTCTATTTCTAACATGTTTAGATAAATTCGTGTCAGTTTCGAGTCATATGATTGTAACGATTAGTTCTAGGTTTTTATGCAGTGCTTTTTTCAGATTTAACTAATAAAATTACGTGCAGGAAATTTCTCATTAAAAACGAAGACGAATTTTTCACAGACGCTGGAGACGGCGTCAGAATTAACACTTGACGGCGTCGCGTCTCCAGGAATGTAAAAATTTAAAATTTTTTTAGTATTTCTGAAAAATAAATGCGCAATATTTAAAATTTGTAATTCTTTTTTAAACCTGCATAAACCTATGATTACATCATTACTCTCATCCTATCTTTACTGTTTTCATAGAGTCAAACCCCTAAATTCTCGTTGTATTTATATCTATCCCACCGATTTTATGCTTGGTGTAGTTGTCTTTGTCTTTGATTACAGGTTATATTTGATGAGAAGAAGCTTGGAAGTTCTTAAGAAGTTTTCATTAGACGATTCTTGGAGGACGATTTAACCAGTTATCGCATGTTTCTTCTCCATTATTGAGCAAACCAGGGGAGTACTAGTTTCTTTTACTTGTTTTCTTTTCCCTTTATTTGTTTTTACGGGTACTTCTACAAAACATTAGGTACAATGTTCAACTTAAGTGTAGGGGAAAAATAAGCCTTAGAAACTATTCCTTCATTTGCCATTTGTTTCTTTCTTAAAATGATGGGTAATATATCTAAACATAGCATAAAAAGGTAATTTTGATGAAAATTTAAATTTTTTATGACACATACCTACGAAAACCGAGTATTAATAGCGTCTCATGGATAGGAATGTGTATGACTAGCACAAAAACCCTCAAAATTCCACCCAAAAATGTGAGGTTCGCCTTTAATCTTTCGGAATTCGAGTACCCATTATTGATACCCAAGATAATTGTACCTTTAGCTTTCTCAAGTTAAGGTTCAAATGCAGTCTTATGTGTCTATTCCGTCGTTACGAATGTGTACGTATGGTCTTTGTCACATTTTCTGGAGCATTGGTATCGATATTAGATTATATGAGTGTACTGGTAGTATATTAAATTCTAGAACTTGTTTTTGTGATGCATCCCGAGACTACATAGTAAGTATTAAGATTTGCTAGATAAGAGGCACTAGGATTAACCCATGTTTTAAACCTGTAATTGTTATTATGGTCACATCGACTATATAACTATCCTACACCCTTGCCATGCACTCACTTTTAGTGCATGATGCCCCTAGTACAACCCTCCGAGCCTATCCTTTTTCATAGTTCTTGTAATTTTCTGGTTAAGCCGGACATTAATGAAGAGCATTGCCCCCTTAAACCAATCGTTACACCCAAATTGCCTTAGCCTACCTTATATGTACTCACCTTTAGTACATTATTGTTTTCACCCAAGTTAATTATTTGAGTACACGATTGCTAAGTCCTTATACTTGTAAATACAGTTTTGGGACGATTGGAATTCATGGTAGTATCCATCTTATTAAGAATTTGGGAAGAAGTAATTTATTACCCCTAATAGAGCTCAATAAGCTCCATGTTATTTTGATTCAACTCAATTCGGGTCATTAGTTAGATTGTAAATAATCAAGTATGTAAAAGTTCAAGTGTAAGGGTGTATCTATAAACCCCCATGATATATTATATATTTAAGCAATGGCAGGGCAAAAGTGTACAAAAAAATGTATATAAAAAAATCGTATATATAAAAAAGAGTGAAAAAAAATGTACGGGCTGCCATTTGCTTATGTTTATGTTTATATTAGAGTCAAAAAAAAGAAAAAAAAGAGATTGGTGTAGAGTTTTGTAGAGTTTGTATATTTTGTCCGAGTCTTTGGCTTAGCAATCAGACCAACGAGTATTCTTATAAATAATTAGCTAACCCTTCCACTCCAAATTTACCCAAAGTCACCACCCAAATATATCCCATCCATTTCCATTTCCATTAATGTTATCTTACACCTACACCCCACAACCCTTTAAAAGACCTCATGGATAGTAATGAATAATGCTTGCGCCTAACGGTGGAGGTTTGATCCTTTACCAAGCCTATGATAATTTATATGCTATGATAGGTAATGAGTTTTGATTTTTTGTTTCCCCTTTATGTTATAATTTATTATACGCCCGAGTAAAAGAGAGAATCCCAAACACTTATGTGAGGTGCTAGTATATACTTTCCATGCTTTTAATTACGAGGTCTAGAAGGTTGTGTTGTAAAATACTTTTAAAGAGTAAGTTAAATGACCCTTATATTGCTATTGTCTAGGTAGAAAAACCCAAATCCAAAGTGTAGGGGTATTTGATGAGGTGTCATTTTATACATTATTTTGGGGGCCATTTAACCCCCTAAATCATGCAAATATGCCCAGATTATGTGCTTAATCGTTTGTTTACAGGTTTTTAGCACTTGGATGGATTTTAGAGGAAATACACATCACATGGGCTCATTTGGAGAAGAAACGAACAAGATTACGGACCTACACCAAATCTCTTGAAGATGTATGCAAACAGTGGTTGGAGATGGCGTCGCAGGCATAAAGCGATGCCATAGTGATCTATCTAGTGACGACGTCAGGAATTTGGCGACGGCATCAAGACATGGCCGACTTAAAGAGGATCTAAAATCGTCTACGTGGCGACGGCGTTAGGATTTCAAAGCGACGCTATCGCGTCGACATCTCTATAAATATAAATCTACTTTTAGGGCTTTATGTGTGTAACTTTGGGATAACTTTGTATAAACCTAGGGAGACGAACCCTAGTCGTTTTAGAAGCTTTATAGGTCGTTTTTAGGGCCTCAAAACCCTATTGTACTATCTTGAATCCATGTTTTAATCAAGTAAGGTTATTTATCATTAATCATTTAATATGTTTATGTGTTGTTTGATTGATTTATCTTCTTGCTTTCTTTATTACATGCGAGGCTAAACCCTCCTTTGTATTTATCTATGATTGCATGAAACTTAGATTGTAGATCCTTTTGATGTTGCTTCTTGTTGGTGAATGTGCACGTTAGGCTTTAGAAAACCAGCTTTTGTCTGTATCGCTGTTGATATGTCTAGGGAAACACGAGTAGTGTAGAAAGGATACCAACGGTAACAGTCTTCATACTACCTTACCCATTATATGGTTGATCCCTCTTAAGTTATTTCACATGCATTTAATATACTCTTAGGGGCCTTGTAATAGTCTTCATACTACCTTACTTGTGCGTTGCCTTAACGGAATATTAAATAGACGGTAGATTCGTGTAATCCATTCATGACCTAGGAAATACTTACATAGATCATCATAATTGTGACAAAGCAACGGATCTAGCAGAAGCAATCTGAGGAGTAGTGCATGATTAGGTAAATAAATTTGCTTATCATAAAGTTATCACCAATAGATTAGATATTAATTAGTTTAATAATTAGTTAAACAAACCAACCTCTCAAACCATTAATTTACCTGCTTTTATAAATATAAAAACACAAAAATAATCTTCTCTCAACCTCGAGAATTCTGTTAGACCGTGATTAAGCCTTCCCAACCTATTCCCCTAGAGAACAATTACAACCCCCGAGTCTGGCCTATACGACACTGCAATGATTAGGTACACTGTCTAGGGGATTGTAAAACTTCTTGTGAAGTCTTCACAACCTTGACATCAGACATATTTCTGACATGTCGAGCAAACAAAGTGTTTCGATTCAGAACAATTTCAAGAATTCCTAGAGTGTTCTGCTATGGGCACATTCTTTGTCGTTACGTAACTAGTCTTAGATGTAGGCTAATTCCTAGACTTTTAATTATCGATCCTAGGTTTTGGTTTGTAATCATTAGTTGTGCTTTGTGATTTAGCAGGAGGCAGTACACTAGGTCTTGAATTCCTACCTATTTCTTGTGTCTTTTTATTAACTTCCTCTAGGTAGTGATTATTAACCATGTTATTTAAACTAAATCTTGGCATGTTCTTTGAACTATTCCTAGATTCGCTTGATGCAATCACATGATGAGGTTTTGCAAATGCATATTCTCTTTCCTTAGGAAAATAATGTGCAGTGACTGGTTTTGACAAATCTTTAAACACATCAACTTAGGAGGAAATCCTTGGTTTGAAGATTTAGGTTGTTCAAATTTAAACGCAGTTGGTTGTCTAACAACTGATTGGTTTCAGAGTGGATGTAAAATTGGTTTCCCCAAGATTAATGGTTTTGCAAACTTAGTATTCGCACTCTTTCCTATTAATTTTCTTAACTTATTTTTTAATGCTGCAATTGCAAATCCTTTTTCCTGAAGTTGAGCCTTGAACTCAGCATTTTGAGCAATCAAAGAAGTTGTGTGTTCTATAGTCTTAGCTCTCATTGTCTTGATAGAATCATACAGTTCTTTGTAATGTTTTTTCAAAGTCTCATTTTCCTTAAGTAATTTAGCCACTATATGTTCCAATTCGATGTTTATTGTTTCAATCACATCTATGTCATGTTTAACCTTGGCTTCGTTACTTTTTTCTTTCAAAGATTGACCATGTTGCCTTGATTTTGAAACATTGTTTTGCAATTGTAGTTCAAGATTAATACAATGTGCTTTTAGTTTTTAATTTTTTTTGAAACTGGGCAACGGTCTTTTTGAGATAAATGTTTTCAGATTCGAGAGATTGATTTAAGAGTTCAGTCATCAGGTTAACAGTTAATTTGGCAGGCAAAAGACATGTGTCATGACATTGTTCAGCATTCTGGTCAACCTCTCCTTCATTATTGAATTTAGGTTGCTCAGTATGCTGTTGTCTTATAGCAAATACATTATGATCAACAGTCAATTATACCTCAGCCATTGGCTCTTCGTTATATACGGGATTGATATGTGTACCATCAGCATCAATATCATTCCCTGAACTGCTGCTTGTATCCTGCTTTCTAGATTATGTCCCACTAATTACTGTGTCAACAAAACTACATCCAATGCATTACTCGTATCAAACTTTTCCTTTGTTGGTTGCATCTATCTTTCATTCACCCTGCTGTCATACTCTCTTTTATGCAGTCCTCTTTTATCAATCGACTTCTTAACATATTTTATGTGCTGGGATCAGTGTATCACAGAATTGTTAAACCTTGAGTTGAGTGTATTCTAGAAAGTACTTGCGTGTCATTATTCCATCTTCATCATCCAAAGAAATCTGTGGTTTGATGAACTTCTGAAACTGTGTCTCGGGTACTCTAAAAGCAGCCATGGATCCAATCTCTTGAAATTATTCTTTATCAAGTTTCTTTTCTAGTTGATCCACGTTTAGAAACAGTCTGCCTGTGAAGATCTGAACATCTTGACGAAAGAGTGTCGCAAATTGATAACATCAAATATTTGATACTTTTTAATGTCAATTCTCCCCTAAAAATACTTGCAATTGTCTTATAAATACTTGAATTCGATACTTTTATGGTTATTTCCTTATTTTTAGGTAAAATGCAAGTGTGTGACAAGAAACACGAGAAAAGGACGTAAAATGAAGAAAAAGCAGATTCTTACGAAGGTTTGCGGCGTAACACCTACAATAGTGTTACGCTGTAACATATTCATGGCAAGACACGTTACCTAGCATGATTACAACGTAACCACACAGAAGGTTTACACTGTAACATCATTATTATTGCAGGATGAGTCATCCTAGTCAGTGTTACGGCGTAACATGGCTAATTAGTTATGCTGTAACATATTTTATGCCTACAGCATGGAAAGCCTCGTCAGCACTTTACGACGTAACGCTCTACAAAGTTACGCCATAACAAATTCATAATCTATAAATAGAGGCCTCATTCAGCCACTTTAGCATCATCTATTCCACCAGAGATCCAAGGGGTGACAAAGGCCTCGAAAGCTCGAAGAATTCTACTAGAAGTCCAAGGGAGATCACACTTATATTACTTTTGTATTTAATCGTTCATAAACCGCATCTGTAAGAATTATGAGTTCTTAGTCTGTGATTACATTTATTAATTCTTGCTTTGTTGTTGCCATGAGCAGCTAAGCACTTCAAGTGCTAGCCTAGTTATGAGTTTACTATCGTTATAATGTTTGTTTTTGGTTAAATCATGGTCTCGCTAGATATCCTTTTGACTATCGTGTAACCCTGGGTTTTGGTAGTATTGTGGGTGGTTTAGACCCTGTTAGTCCTGTTATTAGATTACCAATTGAACGTGGGATTAATAGTGGTACTAGGATAGGTTTTAAACCCTATTCCTACTGTAGGAACTAATCCTGTTACCGCCTCTATCACTTAATATAATTAAAAATCACTGAAACTCTTTTAGAGAGGGTTGATAATCTATTTAGGTTATTAGACTAGTTCTTGGGGATAGTTAGGATTAATCACTATGACTTGGTTGCCCTACCTTCATAACCTTCGGGGGATTCTAGATCGTAGGAATTATAGGGCAGACTAAATATATCTATTCAGGTCTGTGGGATTTAGAAACCACTAATGAAACTATGGTATAACATTGCACAGGAAAACATAAGTTATGACGGTAGTAATGAATTGGCTAGGCTGGCATGTTTTTCTCTCTGATTACTTCTATCAATTTATTTTCTCGCAATTTACTTTCCTGTTATTTTATAAATAAATCTTGAACCATTTTCAATACGTGACAATTCAAACTAAAACTAATTAAAACTTAGCTCTTAGGACGACCTCGGATTTACCATCTCTACACTACTCACGATCGGGTTCTCTGCCCATCAGTGCGTTTGTCAGGTGAATCGAGTTTTATAAATTTAAAAATTAGTAAATAAATATTTAAAATAAAATACGCATCAAGTTTTTGGCGCCGCTGCCGGGGAGCTAAAAATTACTATTAATTTGATTTCTTGTAAATTATTTCCTTTGTTCATCTAACTTTTAGATTTTGTCAAATAATATCATGGTGGGGATTAACATCGACGATCTTACCATAGAGCAATATCTTAGGCTTACATCAGAAAACCAGACACCTAGTATGGTCAAGAAGGTTAATGACATGACTATTAACGAATATATGAAATACGAGGAGAGGATGAAAAGGCAATATAGTAAGAGTTTTGGATCCTACTTTCCAACCTATTCTAGCCATAATGCAACCATTGAATGTCCTTATGCTGCTAACTTTAATACCATCTAATCAAACTTTAATTTTAATTATGATTCAGAAGATATGGAGCATGATGAAGAAGTTGGGCACACATCTGATAAGGAATCAGTTACGAGTAAACATGAAGCACTTGACCCTGCTCATGCTAACAATGCTTGTCTCTTAATGAAGAACTAAGTTCTGAAGAAGACCTTGATGAGTGGTTGAAAGGAGAATTGTAAAAGCAATGAGTAAGTAGGATGAAAAAATGAGGAAGATGCACTAGTTGCTATTATAAAATCCATTAGAGATGAATGTAGGGCTGTTTATAAAAATAATCAGAAAAGTGCTCCAGAAGTCGATTTAAAAAATTCTTCTAAGGACATGGAAGACATAATTAATGACATCAAATAACGTCACTTTTATAGCATCATTTATCCCATGTAATTAACCCATTTTGTATAATTATTGCAAAGAATTGTTACTTAATCGTTTGTATTTGAGAATTGCAGTAATTATGGAGTACGTGGTGAAAGTTAACTAAAAGGCGCGCATTCTGGAGCTTAAACGAAGATATTTGAAGATTACTGTTCTAAAAACCAAAACTTCGTATCCATCAAGGAAGATACGACGTATCTGTGCCTGTACTTCACTAAAGACCACGAAGGAAACAAGATCTAATACGCCGTATTCATGAAAGACCAATACACCGTATTCAAGCCATATGGAAATAAAATATTCTGAAAGATATCAAACGTGGTCCCAACTCCAAGAAATCCCTAATACGTTCAGTTTTTGGTTTCATTCGTTAACTCGGTTAGTTTACCTTGGCTAAATTATTACTCTTGTATTGATTATGACGTTTGAAGGCTAATACCTTCGGGTATTAGCCATTATTATGAAGATCTGAATCTTTGGTTTGTTTATCTCGATTGCTTAATTTATCATTGATTGCTTGTTTATGCTTATTAATTTATACTTGTTTACGTGCTTTTATATACGACCTATCATTCAACTGAATCTAGTGATACGGACCAAGTAATCTAGATGCCGGGATAGCTCTCCATATAGTGACTTATACTTCTAGACCAATAGGATCACAAATAACGACCTATCTTTGCCCTTAGATCATGAGCTTAGTTGGACCTACAGGTGACCCAGGGATCAATGAGTACGTTCTTGGTTAATTGGTAAAGACTTGGTTAGTGGACTACTAGTGTATGATTTGCCATTAAGCAGTAAGTGGGTAAAGTCTTCATGAGCTAGGGTTTAACAAGATCACCATTGCTTTAATCCCTAAGATAGATTATAATCAGCAAATAAGGATGCTTTATGCGGATGCGTTTAATTGTGACAGAATTCTACGTGTCTAGGTTTAAGGAATAAGTACCGCCTTAATCTTAAGAATGATATGCCGCCTCGAGATAAGTATTCATTGCACTAAATAAATAAACCAACGTTCTGATTGGATTAATAATGGTTAATATAGTTTTCTTATATTTGGCTAGACCGCTCTTTTATCTTTTGTTAATTTGCTTGTGTGTGTTTTAGTGTCTTAAGTTGATTTTAGTCACCATAAAAACCCATGCCAGTCTCTCAGGCTGAAAACCCCGCTTATCCGTTAGATTTAGGATTAACATAGGTTTAGCATAGGTTTAACATAGAATAGAATTAACTTAGTTTAGATAACCAAAATATTAATAAATTGAAAGATTGTTTCTCGCTCTTAGTGATCGACACCGTACTCACCACAAATCTACCACCAATCAGGTACACTACCCGTTAAAGTGTTGTTTTTGGTTAAGTTAGCAAAATATAAATTTTAAACTTCAAATCATAAAAATAACACCACACAACGACACATCAAGTTTTTGGCGCCGCTGCCGGGGACTCGAAATTTAATCTTGATTTTTATTTGATATTTTGGTTTTTAACATTAGATTAGATCTAACCCTTAGGATTAGTGTAGTTTAGAATACATTTATATTCTTGTCTGTTTGCTAATTGTGTTTATGTAATACGGCGTATTCAGTCTACTAAATACGACGTATAAGTTATTTGACGGTTTTCTTTCCTAGTAAGTTTATTACAGGATGGACGACCCGAACATTACTATGGAAGAATACATTAGGCTCGAGGAAGAAAAAGCTCAAAAACGTGGGAAAGTGTTTAACTGGGAAACTACTAAGTATGGTAAGATCTGGTATGATGAAGACGTTCACGACCTCAGATCTGTTGAAACCGAATTCCTAGCTATAGTCTCCAATGATAATTTGACATCGAATGAAACACTCTTTTGTGAACCCACGGTAAGTTCTCTTAAGAACAAGAGAATATCGTTTGACGAATCCGACGATGAAGATTACACGGTAGTTTTTGACAAAAACTCGTTTTCTTATAAAATAATTTCTACCAATGATCTGAAAATGGATTCGGAAAATGATAATGAAAAAGTCAATATGCCCTTGTTTCCATTACCCGAGCCTTCGGTCAGTTGTATTGATGATTTAGACTTCTTTAAAGATTTTGAGAATGAATTTCCAGCCATTGTTTATAATGATGCTCTAACGTCTAAATCAGATTTCTCAAGTGAACCCACTTTATGCCCTCAACATATCGATGAATTTGATTTGAAAGATGAAACATCATTATCTGAATATGATGAAGTAAAACAAAATGTTTTGTACTTTAATGATATATTCCCCTTCAACATAATTTATCTCGATGATCTAAAATCGGATAAAGACAATGATGATAATGAAATTGATATGATACAATCTTCGGGGGGTAATGAAAATACATAAGGGTCAAATAAACTTCTGGAGGCAAGTCACGATAAAATCAATAAAGTGTTCATTATGAAAAGTTTTATCATGAAATTAAATGTAAATATCGTGGCTTGGAATTATCTTGTCAACGGGATGCTATTCAATCTTATTAAGAATTTGTATGTGCCGTTTGGCATCCCGTTCGACCCTAAACGGTATTATAAGGATGGTGATTGTACAAGAATGTTGCGGAGGCCAAGGTACATTTTCTTTACTTTGTTAAATCTAGGGAAAATTGGTCTTCAAGAAAGGATACGGCGTATTAGGTTAACACCTATATGGTGTATCCACTGTTTTAACTTGTATTGACTAAGTCAACAAATTCTCCCAATACGACGTATATATCAAACACCAATACGACGTATCGAATTTGGGTATAAAAGCCCAACTGATATGCCGGATTGAGCTTTTTACACACACTCTTTTTACTTACATAAAAGTTTTTACCGCGATCAAAATCTTGGAAATCAATTTCTCTCGTAATCATTCTTATCTCTATTACAGTTATAAGTTACTAAGATCTTCCCTTTGCCCTTTGTTTTATTTTCGAATTGATTTACAATTAGGGTTAGGGTTAGGATTTTGATTTTTGGTTTTGAGAACTTATACCTAATTTACCTAGGCTTATTTAGGATCCCTTTTTCCCCATATAATGAGTATAAGAGATTTGAGAATTATGAATGGGTCAAAATGGGTAGAATTGGGGAAAACCCCTTTTTGTTTTTAAACTGCATAGCAATACGGCGTATCCGCAAACATGGATACGGCGTATTGACTCAATTTTACCTAAATTCTAAAACCTCAATACGACGTATTATGTAAAATGAATATTATGTGTAATTAGAAAATAACTTAAAAGTGGGACAATCGGGAAATATATATATAAGAGAAACGAAACTTCCCGGGGCTCTTAAGTGCTTAGTTGAATTCTGAAAGATACGACGCTAAACGAACGCCAAGCATGTGTATTCTACCACATGTAATATACTGATCCAAATTCACACCCCAAGTGATAAGATGCCAACCACCAATCCAAGCTCTACCTGTTTTATTTAATCTGCAAAATAAACACAACTACAAAAACCGTAAAATACAAAAGAGCACTTTCATAGGCATATGCAACAAGCCTTTAAACCCATCGGTGGCCCAAGTGGACAAGTTATAGTCTCGTGAGGGTTTCCAGGGAACACACCCACAAAGTTCAAAATCATATATATTTTTAGATTTTTTTGTTTTTTGTTTTAATACAAACACATATATCAAACACATAATTATTATTTAAGGTTTAAAACAATAATTTATAAAATTTCTATTATTATTATTTATTTTTATTTTTTTATAATAATTTTTTTTTCAGAACAAAAGTGCGTCGCACTAGAAAGAAAGTGCGGCGTACTTTTAACCTAATTTTTTATAATTTTTCAATATTCAAAAATATTGGCGCGGTAAAAATTTAAAAAGTGCGCCGCATACATACACATGTGCGACGATTTTATTATGACAGAAAACATGTTTTTTTATATTTTTTTTCTCTTTCACACTTTATTATTTTACATAACACATATATAAACAAATACTGACAAACAAACACATAGACAATAAAACTAAAAAAATATGAAACTCTTTTTAGATTTTTATTGTTTTTAACATTTTTACATAATAATGCAAACAAACACACATAAACAAGCAAACTAAGATGCATAATCAAATAAAAATATTTAACAAGTATTCACATAACCTAAAAAGACAATGCATCGGTTTATTTTTATAAAAAAATGTTTTTTTTATACAGGTGCAAAGTGCGGCGCACTTCAAAAGAAGTGCGGCGTACTTACTGCAAATTTTCTAAAATTTCATCTCTTTTTTTACAGATGCAATTCAAGAGAAATATCAAACAAACTAAGAGATTAACAAAACACATGTTTTATTATATGAACAAGAACATGTCAATAATTAAAATAAACAAAAACAATTTAGAAATAAAAATCTTTTTGTTTTTTTTTTGAATGACAACTAAATATTAACAAAATTACAAGGCGTATAATCAGATAAAATGGAATTTCAAATGATCACATACCTGAGACTAGAGATTTGGTGGTTTGTTTGGGTTTGAGTTTTTAAATCATATTCTTTTTGTGAAAAATTTTGTAGAAAGTGCGGCGCACTTGGTGTAAGTCCGGCGCACTTTCTGGGTTTTCAGGAAAATCGGCGCACAAATTGTATGTGCGGCGCACTTCCTGAGGAAAAATGATTTTTTTGGGTTTCGTTTGCCAGAAAACGGTACGGCGAGTTTATAAATGTTGATTTGTAAAATAAGCACGGCGATTGTGGTGTGAAACCGGCGCACTTCGGGTATAAACCTGCAAAATAAGAAACGGGAACAAGGGAAGTGCGGCACACAAGGTTAATTGTGCCCCCCCCTCCCCCCCCCTCCCCCCCCCCACCCCCCTTCCCCCACCCCCCCCCATGCCCCCACCCCCCACTCCCACCACCACCCCAGCCCCTCCCCCCTTATTCCCCCCCCCCCCCCCACCCCCCCCCCCCTTCCCCCCCCGCCTCCCCCCCCCCCCCCCCCCCCCCCCCCCCCACCGCTCCCCCCCCCCCACCCCCCTCGCCCCCCACCCCCACCGCCCCCCCCCCCCCCGCCCCTCCCCCACCCCCCGCACCAGCCCCACAAAAAAACGCTAACACAATGAAAAACCCCAAAAAACCCACCACCAGCCCACCCCCCCCCCACCCGCCCTCCCCCACCTGCAGTCAACCACCACATCAACAACATACCCCCGTACTACCCTACAACCCCAACCCCTGCCCCCAGCAACGAATCATAAAACAAACCCACCAGTAAATATTATATAATACAGGTGCAAAGTGCGGCGCAAACAACAGAAGTAGCGGCGACACAATCCTGCAAATATTTCATCCAAAATCATCATCTTTTTTTACAGATGCAAATCAAGCGCAATCTCAAACAAACTAAGAGAATAAACCACAACACATGTTTTATTCTAAGAAGAGGGGGGGGGGGGGGGGGGGGGGGGGTGGGGGGGGGGGGAATGTAGGGAATGGAAAATGGGGTAGGGGTATTAAAGGATGGGGGGGGGGTTTTTTTATATATTTAATATTTTTTTTTTTTTTTTTTTTTTTTTTTTTTTTTTTTGGTTTTTTGTTTTTTATTTTTTTTTTTTTTTTTTTTTTTATTTTAAGGTATTTTAGGTTTTGTTTATTATTATTGGTGTTTTTTTTTGAGTGGTGGGGGGGGGTTTGGTATTAGATTTTGTATATTTAGTACTAGGAGGATAAGATTATTATTTGTGTAATGATAAAAGAAATTTATAGAGATTTGGTGGTTTGTTTGGGTTTGAGTTTTTAAATCATATTCTTTTTGTGAAAAATTTTGTAGAAAGTGCGGCGCACTTGGTGTAAGTCCGGCGCACTTTCTGGGTTTTCAGGAAAATCGGCGCACAAATTGTATGTGCGGCGCACTTCCTGAGGAAAAACGATTTTTTTTTGGTCCCGTTTGCCAGAAAACGGTACGACGAGTTTATAAATGTTGATTTGTAAAATAAGCACGGCGATTGTGGTGTGAAATCGGCGCACTTCGGGTATAAACCTGCAAAATAAGAAATGGGAACAGGGGAAGTACGGCACACAAGGTTAAATGTGTGCCGTACTTTCTGTAATAACAGACATATTTTAACAGATTTTAGAGAGATTTAAACACACGAAACATGCACAAGACTAGCAAACAATCTGCAAACAACTAAACAAATTCCCGACAACGGCGCCAAAAACTTGATGTGTGTTTTTACAAGCTTTAAATTTATAATAACTAGAAATACCGATTTTGACTAAAAACACAACATTCGGGAAGTATACCCATTCGTGTATAGTATAGCCTTAGGTAAGTCCAGGTCGTTCCACGGGATTTGTAGCAATTCACATATTGTTTAGCAAGTAACAAAGCTAATTGATTGTCACGGATCAAATAGCCTAAACGTGTGTATAAAGAAAGAAAGGAACAAGATATGATCTACATAGCATAATAGATAGAGATAGAGCAAGACTTTATATAAACAAAGCAATCAAGTCATATATGATGGGTAATCATAATAACAAGCATATCTACCAGTGATAACATAGAATCCTTTCGGCGTATATAATACATCATCACAAGCGCATTAAGAGTGGTTTATATCAAATATGCATACATATGAATTCCTCCCAACCCAGTCGGTCAACATAAGGAATGGTCTTAAACATCATTCTACTTAGGTTGTTTATCAATTTACCACACCATTCTCACAAGCATGATATTGATTCGTATGGCCAACATGATTCAAAATATATCAATGCAATTAATCCTTTCGGCATATTTTAATTGCAAGATATATCAAGAGATAAACAATGATCCAAGTAAGATAACATCGAATTCATAAATATGTATATTCATAAATCATAGCAAAATCATCCAAATATTATTCATGTTTCACATATAAGAAGCAAAGTAACAATACAAATATTTTGACTACAACAACCAAACACCCCCAAAACTAGATTCCAATGATCAACCACAACCAAATGCTACTGGATAACCGGAAAATACCATGTAACTTCATGGAAATCCGCAACATATCACCAATGGAGTATTTGGTACCAAGGATTATGGGAATGATCTTAAGAGAATTTGGTGTTGAAACCCTCTAAGAATCAAACTGGAAGTTTTTAGTATTACTGGCACATGGATAGAATGTGTCTCGAATCTGGTGGTGGCTCAATGGTCTTTCGTGTGAGATAGTGAGGAGACATGGTGAGGCGAGAAGGGGTGTTTCTGGATCAATGGATCCAAAGAACCTTACCACTCTTTCCTCCTCTCCCACCTTGATTTAAGAGATTGTGTTGGAGATATGGATAGGTTGAATAGGATGGACCCGAATTGAGGGATTTAAAAGTAAACTTTACTTTGGAAACCAAGCAAAGGTTGTATTGGACTTTTATGAGGCAAATTCAACGTTTTTACTGCTACAAGTAGAAAGTTGCGGCGGCACATTTTTTATTTGTGCGTCGTACTTGGGATTTTGTGAAAAGTGCGCCGCACATTTTTATTTGTGCGGCGGTTTTGATGCCTTTTCAGTTCTTGGACCAAAAACCAAAGTTGTAGAGAATTCTTTCCCGGACGCGTGGCCGCCAGAATCGCGTCAAACGGAGTTCGTATGCTCAAGTTATGGTCAAAACAGTGGACATGTGTCGGGAGATCTTTATCTTCAGTTATTTCTTCGTTTAAGCTTCAAATCTTTGTGTTTTCTTCCGTTTTCTTCCACGACACGTTCCAAGAACCTACAATAGCAAATATACTCTATTCTATACCAAAAGTTCTTATAATTAACCAATTTATATATATATATATATATATATATATATATATATATATATATATATATATATATATATATAATCATTGATAACGCGTATAGAAACATGTATAATTTGAGCGTTATCATGGACTTCATTAGTTACTAAATAAACACGTTACACATCTTGACAAGAGACAAAAAAATCAATAGGATTCCCCTCCTAGGACCTTTATTGAAACCGGGCCCCTAGGAGACACAAAGCCACCATTTTAGACAACATGTCAATATTTTTCATATCCCCTTCATTTTCAAAAACACACACATAACACCAAAACACATAAAGAAAAATTCTCTGTTCCTCCTCCCTTTCTCTCTTGCTTGGATGACACCACACACAAATAAACCATACATTTTTCCATTTTATTCAAGAATATGAAAGCTTAAACACGTCCAGGTTTGATTCTAGTGATCATTGGGTAAATAAAACAATGTTTGGGTTGTTTGGATAAGCTCTAATCACCTCCTAAAACCATATTTTGTAAGTCATCATTTCTTGATAATCTTTGTACTTTTTTAAAGCTTATGAAGCATAAACATTAGTTGTACACTTCTTTTTTAAAAACAAAAAGCTAAAATTTATACAATGAATAAAAGGGGGCGTTTGGCTCGAAACAAAGGAAAAGGAAATGTAGGAAAAGTATCATTGTACTGTTTGGTTTATTAGTAAGCTTATTATGGTTTATTTGGTTTCAATGTAAAAGAAAACAAAGAAAACAAAGTCTTGGTTCTTTAACACTTTCATCCTATTTTTATAGCTTATTTCGTGGTTTATTTTAAGACTATAAAGGCTTTGTAGCTTAACGGCTTATTTCTAAGCTCGTTGAAGCTTATTATGGGTTTATATGGCTTTCGGCCTAAAAAGGGGCAAATAAGCCGCGGCTTATTTGTACCTTTTATGGTTGTTGATCCCACTTTAATAGATCGAATTCCTTAAGCTTGTTTAAGGTTTAGTTATATTAGATAAATCTACACAACTATAGTAAAAGCTTTGTTTAAATATATTAAAGATTATGCGGAATCTAATCTTTAATATTAAGAAGAAATATCAATGAAACAGTAATTCTATGAACATACAATTCAACAAACAAGCTCCAATATTATTAATGATAATAATATGAATACTCTCAAAGTATTGGGGTTACAAAGACCTTGAAGCTATGAATTATACGACTAAGATTGATTTTTGATTTTTTTTGGTGTATCAAACTCTATGCCCTAGGACCTCCTTTTATACACAAAGAGTCCTAGTCGGCTTACAATACTTTCCTAAGTATCCATAATCTTTTCTATAAACAACTAATACATATCATATAAGCAGTACTAACTAGCAACATTAACTTGATATTCACTAGCAATAGTAATTTTAAGCATATTTTTACTAGCAACATTAACTTCAACTGAGCAGTCTTAACTTTGTACTAGCAGTAGTAACTACTTAACATATTTTCTTTGAAGTTCATTAGCAGCACTAATATTCACTAGCAGTACTAACTCTAGTTGAGCAACATTAACACAAACATGAGTAGTAGTAATTCAAACAACATCAAAAAGACTTTTAATCCCAACAATCCTCCCCTAAACTTGATATTCTTCTTCAAAATCATTAAGTTTCTTCATTTAAAGCTTCATCAACACCAGGAGGATGCTTCCAAACACTTCTTTACTTCTTAAGCTATTTTATGATGAATTTAAGAAGCTGATAAGCCATTTCACTTTCATAGTCAATATTAAGCTTCTTTTCCAACATCATTGAAAGTGTAAGTGGTGCAAGGGGATACTTCTTCTCTACCAACATATAAATCTGCACATGTTGCATCATCAAGGAATATACTCCACAGGAGTCATACAGCTTCCAATTCAACACTTTGTATTCTTGTTGATTCCTCCATACTTTATCTTCTACATGTGGTTCAAACATTATTTTCAAATCACCCCATAACAACAAATCCAAGTCTTCCACTGGTCTGGTTGACTTATATTTAGCCTTTACCAACTTGTACAAATCTTTTAAATCTTCCCTGTCAAAACTTTTAAGCATTTGACTAAAGATCATGTGCATTTGAGACTTTCCATCAGCTCTCATTATTTGATAACAGCTTTTTCTTCCTTCTTTATAAATCTTCCAGCCAACAATACTTGGAGACTTAACAGCTAAAGGTATAACATCAATTGCTACTTCTTCTTCATCTGGAATGATTTTCATTAACTGTTTAAGCTCTGCTGTTTCTTTGTCCAGCTCTGTTCCTGCTCTCTTTTCTTTGCCTTCCACCAACTCTGTTCTAAAGTCTTCAAATGTATTTACCCTTTGGAATGCTCTGTCAAACATCTTTTGGATAGAATCAAACTCTTTGTACTTCAAATCTTTGAGCTTGTATCCTTCCATGTTCTTTAGGTAAGTACACATTATCTGTCTCTGTTGAGCTTTTGTTGGTGGTTTGTTTCTTTTCTCTTCTGCTCTTTTAGCTGCAAAACGCTTTCTTCTTTTCTCTAAGAGTTGTTGAAATAATGTAACCTTTTCTTCAATAGACAACTCTTTTTGTTCTTGTGCTTGCATTCTTTCAGCCAATTGATGATCAGCATCAATCTTTGCATGTATATCATCACATGTTTCAATCAAGGCAATATTGGCTTCTTTTTCTTTTTCAGCTTTTTCTCTTGCAAGTATTTCTTCTTCATCAAATTCAGCTTGTAATTTTAAAGCAACTTCTTCGTCAAGCCTGATTAG
>BQNB010049023.1:0-42246 GCA_026074375.1 Tanacetum coccineum | reverse complement strand
TTTAAAAAAAAAATAATTTCGAAAAAAAATTTAATTTTGAAAAAAATTCTAAAATTTTTTTAACCAAAAACCTTTTTTTTTAACCAAAAAATTTTAATAATTTAAATTTCGAAAAAAATTTATGCGATTTGCCCTTTTATAAAATTTTAACGGAGCAAAAAAAAAGTTTATAATAATTCTCGTGTTTTTAAACAAAGTATTAAACATTTTTATAGAAACAAAGTTCACGTACTAAAACGGAACATTAGAAAAAGTTCACGTACCAAAACGGAACATTAGAAAAAAAGTTCACGTGCCACGTAGACTATTAGCCGGTAATCAAACTTTTTATCCGGTTGCCTATCCAAGTTGGTGCAAAGTAACACAAAACATGAAAGTTCGTTACATTGAGTGGAACAAAAAAAAGTCCACGTACCAAGATGGAACAAAATCGAAAGTACGTTGCTATTGTACGGCTAAATCCCTAAACGTTAACGTATAAAGTCTGTTTTATAATAACGTTTTGAATTATACGTTAAATAGATAACGTATGGTAAAAGTGGAGTTTAAACATATTGCTTGACATATTATAACGTTTACTTGCTATAAACGTTGATGAAATTGGCATTGGTAGGTTGCGTGACCTCGTTTACTTTTGTAATGTAAGTTACGTTACATTATGGATGGAATAAAGCAAAAATCTTTCCATGAAAATGGTTGCATCTAATTTAATAGATGGAAATTACACTGAGGAAAAATTACATCTAATTTAATAGATGGATAATTACATTGAGAAAAATTGCATCTAATTTAATAGATGGATAATTACATAGAGGAAAATTAGGGGTTGTTATAGTCTCCCAACCTTAAAGAAATCTCGTCCCGAGATTTAGTTGGATGTTGGAGTGATATTTGAAAATAGATGTGGATATTTGGCATGAATTTGATCTTCGCGTTCCCATGTAAATTATGGTCCTCTTTTAGAGTTCCATCTTACTTTGACTATAGGGATGTGACTTTGTTTTAGTTGCTTGACTTCTCGATCCATGATTTCCACTGGTTCTTCCACAAAGTTGAGTTTTTCATTGAGCCGAAGCTCTTTCATTGGAATTACAATAGATTTGTTAGATAGGCAATTCTTTAGATTAGAAACGTGGAAGGTACTGTGGACATTACTGAGTTCTTCAGGAAGCTTAAGTGTATATGCGACTGGGTCGACCCTTTTAAGGATCTTAAATGGTCCAATGTACCGGGGGTTAAGATTTCCTCGCTTTCCGAATCGAATGACACCTTTTCGAGGTGACACTTTTAACATAACACGGTCTCCAACTTGAAATTCCAAAGGCTTTCGCCTTACATTGGCATAACTCCTTTGCCGATCTCTTGCAGCTTGCAAGCGTTGTCGGATTTGAACTATCTTTTTAGTAGTTTCATGGATTATCTCTGGTCCCGTGAGTTGGACATCTCCAACTTCGGCCCAGCAGACAAGTGATCGGCACTTTCGACCATAAAGTGCCTCGAATGGTGTTGCCTTAATACTAGCATGGTAACTGTTATTGTAAGAAAATTATACCAGTGGTAAGTGTCTCTCCTATCCTTTTCCAAAATCTATAACACAGGCTCGAAGCTTATCTTCAAGTGTTTGGATGGTTCTTTCACTTTGTACATCAGTCTCAGGATGATATGTCGTACTCATGTCTAATTAAGTACCCAAAGCATTCTGCATTGATTGCCAGAATCTGGATGTGAAATGACTGTCACGATCTGAGATAATAGATATCAGCACTCCATGTCGTGAGACTATCTCCTTTATATAGAACCTTGTAAGGGTTTCCATACTATCTGTCGCTCTGGTAGGAATGAAATGTGCTGATTTTGTAAGGCGATCTACAATGACCCAAATTATGTCATGTCCGCTTGATGTTTTGGGTAGTTTGTAATGAAGTCCATTGTTATTCTTTCCCATTTCCATGTAGGAATCTCTGGTTGTATCAGTAAGCCAGATGGCTTTTGACATTCTGCTTTAACTCTTTAACTCTAGAGCATGTTAAACACTTGCCAACATATTCACGATGATTGCCTTCATGTTAGGCTACCAATAGAGTTTCTTTAGATCCTGTTACATCTTGTCAAAACCTGGGTGGATGGAATACTTCGATTTATGAGATTCATGCATGATTAAGTCCCTCAAATTACCAGAGTGGTAACCAACTTCGATTCTTGATACATTGGGTTCCATCAGGACGTACTTCAAATGCTTTGTCCATTCCTCGTAGGTTCTCAGCTTTGATGTTCTCTTCTTTGATTTCCTCGGTTTGGGCTTCAAGGATTTGGGATGGTAATTTTGGGTGAAGGGTCATGACTAATGATCTAACTCAGAGTGGTTTGATTCGTTCCTTCCAGCTTAAGGCATCTGCTACGACATTTGCCTTTCTAGGATGGTAACGAATCTCACAATCATAATCCGCGAGCAATTCTAGCCTGCGGCGTTGCCTCATGTTCAACTCTTTCTGATCAAGGATATGTTGAAGGCTTTTATGATGAGTGAACACAGTGCACTTTATGCCATACATATATTGTCTCCAAATTTTAAGAGCGAACACTACTGCTCCTAATTCGAGGTCGTGTGTGGTATAGTTCTCTTCACGAGGCTTAAATTGTTGGGATGCATATGCAATAACTTTTTCTCTTTGCATTAACACTGCTCCCAGACCTTGATGTGATGCATCACAGTAAATGACAAAATCGTCGTTTCCTTCTGGTAATGCTAAGATTGGAGCTTCACAAAGCTTTTGTTTTAGCAGTTGGAAGGCTGACTCTTGGTTTTATCCCCAGATATACTTCTTGTTTTTCTGAGTTAATTATGTCAAAGACATTGCAATCTTCGAAAAATCTTTGATAAATCTCTGATAGTTGTCGGCAAGTCCTAAGAATTGGCGTACTTCTGTAGGTGTGGTAGGAGATGCCCAATCCTTGATTGCCTTAATCTTGACGGGGTCAACGTGAATTCCTTGACTATCAATTACGTGCCCAAGAAACTGAACGATACTGATCCAGAAATCACACTTGGAGAACTTGGCATACAATTTCTCCTTTTTGAGTAATTCCAGGATTATTCTCAGGTGATCTGCGTGTTTTTCTTTGTTATGGGAGTAGATAAGAATATTATCAATGAACACTATCACAAATTTATCTAAATATGGGTTACACACACGGTTCATAAGATCCATGAACATAGCAGGTGCGCTAGTTAAACCAAATGGCATAACTTGAAATTCATAGTGTCTGTACCGTGTTCTGAAAGCAATCTTGGGAATATCTTCATCCCTGACTCTCAATTGATGATAGATTGATCTTAAGTCGATTTTCAAATAAACACTCAAACCTTAAAGTTAGTTGAATAAGTCATTGATCGTGGGTAATGGGTAACGATTCTTTACGGTAAGTTTATTCAACTCTCGGTAATCGATACACATTCTGAAAGATCCATCTTTCTTTTTAACAAATAAGACAAGAGCTCCCCAGGGCAAAGTACTTGGTCGGATAAAACCTTTGTCTGCCAACTCTTGTAGTTGGTTTGATAGTTCTTGCATTTCTGAAGGAGCTAATCTATAAGGTGCCCAGGCTATGAACCTTAGTTGGGTTTTACTTTGATCACCTCAGATGATCAAAGTTTCATCATTGAATGGGATGTGAACGACTTTCTCGTCACAGATAATTTTGGCATGATGTTTGGACAACCAGTCCATACCAATGACGATGTCGAAACTACCGAGTTTAATCGGCATAAGGTCAATTTCGAAAGGTTGGTTTAACAAAATCAGAGTGCAACCCTGCATAACGGTGTTAGGGCCTACTAGGTTTCCATCGGCTAATTCAATGTCATATGTAGTATCTAGTGAAATTAGTGGGATATTAAGCATAGAAGCAAGAGATATGGATATAAAACTTTTATCGGCTCCTGAATCAAATAATACTCTAGCTAGATGTTGGTTTAGAAAGAATATACCCGTGACTACATTCGGGTCTTGGTGAGCGTTCTTGTCTCTCAGCAAGTATGCTCTTCCGTAGGCACTGTTGTTTGCCTTTGGGTACTAATTTCTGTAATGCCCTTTCTCTCCACATGCATGACAAGTGATTGACACTGGTTGCAGATTGCTTCCAGTGGTTGGCCCTTTGTTTCTGCAATTCCTGGTCAGATGGCCCACCTTGTTGCAAGTCTGACACTTGACTGTGCAAGGTCATGTTTGATGCAGGGTGCATTTCTTACATAGGGGAAGGCTTCCAGTATACCTATTGTTTTCAGTTGGGGTGGCAGCATAAGCCCTGAAGATTTCTTGCCTTCTATTATGCTGATGATGGAGATCATTGTTGCGGTTGTTATTGTTGTTGAAGGTTCTTCTATCATCAAACTTTCATTTGTGATCATTGGTTCCTTGCACAGAATTGTGCTTTGTTACCTGATCCATTAGCCTCTGGGTTATGGTAATGGCTTCCTCCAATGTTTGAGGCTTTGAAGCGATAATGATTCCTTCAATACTTTGAGGCAATCCCCCGATGAAGACTTCCATAAGTTTCTCAGAATTTGGTACCATAGTTGGACATAAAGCTGCCAACTCCTGGAATCTTCTAACATAAGTCTTGAGATCATTTCCTTTTATAGTCATATTGTAAAATTCATCTTGCATTTTCTTGATCTCAGTTCAGGGATAATACTTCTTTATTAAGAGCTTTTTAAATTCGGACCAGGTGATCTTGTAGGCTTCCTCTATTCCAATAGGTTAAGCGAATGAATTCCACCAGGATAAAGCTTCCTCAGTTAGAGTACGAGTAGCAAATTTCACTTTACAGTCCTTGGTACAATTGCTACGGGAAAATACTGATTCAGTTCGTTTAAACCAGCAGATAAGACCAATAGACCCTTCTGTACCTTTAAAATAGGATGGTTGGCAACTCATAAACTCTTTGTAGCTACATTTTCTTGCTATAGGAGTTTCACCTTCTCAGGCGTTCCTAGTGGTATTGTCAGTGTTTGCTATGGTAGCAACTTGTGCTTCCAGAGCTGCGACAACACTATCAACAACTAGTTTCCTGATGGCGGCCTGAGACATGGCTGGTGCTACAGATGTTGATGTCCTCTTGGGAGTCATTTTATCAACATTTATAAGATAACACAAAATAAGAATATATCATTGTATGGATTCTTATTGGTTACAAGTTCTAACAAAGAAATACACATTCTTTGATATTACATTGCAGGATATAACGAATTTTTTTTGGAATGGACATTTTAACAAGTATCTAACTCTTTAGGTTTCTCGGGGACTGGTTCACTTCTCAGTGGTTTTAGTATGATTCATAATCAAAACATTGAGTATATGATTTTACCACCACGAGACTATCTTTAACACCCCTAAATTTCACGTAGCGGGCTGCAGATGTTGATGTCCTCTTGGGAGCCATTCTATCAACATTTACAAGACAACATAAAATAAGAATCCATACAATGATATAGTCATATCATAAGTCATTGTCAAAAATTTTCATACATAGTGATATTGAAATCATTTGACATAGATACTTATTTGATACAAGTCTTAACAAAGAAGTACACATCCTTTGATATTACATTGCAGAATATAACGGAAAGTTTTGGAATCTAAGACTTTTAGAGATGGATACTCTAACAAGCATCTAGCTCATTAGTTTTCTTAGGGACTGGTTCACTTCCTAGTGGTCGCGGTATGATCCATAACGAGTTATCTAACTCTGCGAAATAGACTATCAAAGGGGAGGAGATTCTTGTGGAAGGTTGTAGTGACCTAACCGGTGATGGAGATCCTACTGATGATGATGGAGATAATGATATGGGTGATCCAATAGGAGGCTCAGTATATCTAGGTGGTGTAGGTGGAATCATATGTTCAACATCTTGAACATTAATCATATCCGGAACAAAGATCGCGGAAAGAAAACCTAGTGGTAAGAGAGCCATAGTAACCTGGATACATAAAGATACGATACATGAATAACCTTAACACAGGGTATAGGATAGACAACCACGACATACATAAATCGGTATCATGAAACAGCGAGGTTAGAATCACAACTTCATTATGTCATAAAAAACTTGTCTACATATTTTACATAATCAAAATTTGACAAGTGTCGTTATTTATGCCACACATTCCGTGGTTGGATTCTAAACAAAAGTTGTAAATGACAAAGATCTAGTCTAGTAGTCTGGTGGTCCTCCCTTGTGGTTCTTGAGCTCATGGATCTTGTCCAGAAGACTCTTCATATCTGTTCGGTAGCGAACCTAGATATCCTCGATGAGCATCTCTAGAGTATAAATCCTAACGCGAGCAAGAACAATCTCGTCATCATGCCCCATTTGCTTTCTCTGAAATCCAGCAATCTGGGTACGGGCTTCTTGAAGTTCGGTTTCTAGTTGGTCAAAATCTCGTTGTATGATTACTCGACCATTACCAAGACCTTCTATCTTATCTTCCATGTGCTCAATGCGCTCAAGAGGGAGCTCATCTAAGTGATTCAAAATAGTCTTGATCTGTTCCTCATGACGCTCCAAATGCGTCTTATGAGAACTATCTCCCATCTCAAATACCTGAGATGGGGCGGAGGAATTAGTAGAGAATGGTGATAGGAAACGGGCTCGTTTCTGAGGTGGAAGAATCTCCTCGAGAAGAAAGAAATCTTAGGGATCAAATAGTGGTGATGGTGGTAACACTGGAGATGGAGGCAAAACAGTTGGTGGAGCAATAGGAGCTCGTGGTAGTGGAATAGGTGATTCATTACTAGTATCATTATATGCTTGCATGACCTTCATATATGGATCATCGTGGAAAGGTGAGATGGCTAGTGAGGCCAAGAGATCCTTAGATAGATCCTCTGAAGAGTCAGAAGAAGTGTTTCCCGGTGAGGCTGCGGAATAGTCCGATGAAGCCGGGGTATAGTCAGGAGTATTTGTAGAGGAAAAAGCATCCTCAACATTGGAATCAGATGGGACGATAATAGAGTAGATATAGTCAGGAGTGTTTGAAGACATATTTCTGTAACAACCCAATGGAAATAACATAATTTATTTATATTTAATATAATAGTTATGTATCTTTACATACTATTCAGGAAATTTAGTGGCACGGAGGACTTTCTTGGATGGAAAAAGTAGTTATAGTTTAGGTTTTAACCTTGTTCTCTATAACCGAGGCTCTTGATATCAATCTGTAACACCCCCTTATTTGTCATATAGCAGCGAAAGCTAAATTAGGGTATTACTTCATGAATCAATAGTCATAATCATAGAAAACGACTCAAAAGAGACATTTTGGAAAATTTAGTTATCATTCAATATTATTTCAGAGTTTTACAAAAGGAGGTCCCAAAATACATATGAAAACATAGAGTTTGAATGATAACAAGTTTGGACGTCCTCAAGTCCAATGCCACTCCGTGTCATAGGTTGCTCAATTACCTGAGATAAACATGCTAAAAAGGTCAACACAAAGGTTGAGTGAAATTCACAGGTTTAAAATGTAATAGTTGAATACAAGTCAATGTAATAGTAATAATTGCAACGAATACAATTATCATGGTAAACAATATTATATTATTGCACTAAGCTCATGACACCGAAGCCTTAAGTAAATGTTATTCATAAGTTGTTGCCCCAAGCGGGTGCTTTGCCAAACACCCAGAGTTCCTCAAATGAAATGCGTCCGCTGGCCATGTATGTACCAGAACCTGGACGGGGAAGTTCAGTCCCAATAGATCTATTCACGGCATTCGCGCTTACTTCGCAAAGTAATTAACGGTTCATGATAGTGGGGCCTTATGGCAAATGGAGGTACTTAGGCAATAATATATCAGGATAGCATACAGTTGAAAATACTTGTATTCATGGTTTATAGCATGTATCTCCCCACGGAGTTTAGAAAACATGTAAATGTGGGACTATGAACTCACCTTAATAAGGTAGTAGTTGATTTTTGAAATTTAATTCAAATGGAAGTAAACAGCCTCGTCACGTAACCTGGGGTAATATGTCAAGTCTTAGTTTGATTGTTTCAAAACTTTATTTCATAAAGTTTAACGTAAATGATTTTGGT
The DNA here is from genome assembly GCA_026074375.1 of Tanacetum coccineum. NCBI lineage: Eukaryota > Viridiplantae > Streptophyta > Magnoliopsida > Asterales > Asteraceae > Tanacetum > Tanacetum coccineum. The sequence goes on along the minus strand of BQNB010049023.1, from coordinate 34,141 downwards.
TTATTAGTTTGTGAAAACATCGATCCAATGTTCAGCGCTATCCATAATCCAGATCGTAAGTAGTAAAACGTTTGTGGAATAGGACACTTTAAAGAGTAAATTCCTAGCAACTCATCAAAACGTCTACCCAAATGAAATCCCCTCACCTAAAATTCCCTAGTAACGTGATACGTTATAGTTTAAATGATAAGATTTTATCTTTTTAAGTTACTTCAAAAGCTAGTGGGTGATAAATTATGTTAAATATATAACATAATTATTTTATAGTGTTTCGATCGACGAATGATAACGACAAATGTGTCGGGCTTTAATAAAATTGAGACTTATAATATTTAAATATTATTTTTTATAATAATATTAAATAATATTACATCTTATAGCCTTGAAATATGAAAATGACAATTATTTACTTCGAGTATATATTAATTTATAAATTTAACCCTTTACTTTAAATCTTTAAACATTTAACTCCTTAACTTTAGAGTATGGCAAAACAAACCCCTGAAGTTTAACTTTAGAATAATTACATTTTTGGCCCGAAAGTTTAATAATTTCATAATTTACAATATATACCCCTTTGCATGAAACGTTTTTCATTTTTAGTCTAAATACCATATACTTTGTATTTTTCAAATCCAACTTAGTTTTACAGCTTATAGCTTATTACTATAAGCTAAAATAAGTAATTTTTACTTGCTTGTAGCTTATGAAAAGAGCTTATGAGCTTAAAAATCTAAAATGGGCACGTTTGGTTTAGAAACAATAACCCGAGGGGTTAGGGCTTTTTAGACTTTCAAGTTCGTAACAATTAGTACCCATTTTTAGATAAATTAGTTTTTAAGCTTATAAAAATGATAGATTAGCTTATTAGAATAGCTTATTAAATCATCTTATGGCTTATAGCTTATTAGGTTTATGAAAATAGCTTTTTAGGGCTTTTAGAGTGCGTTTGGTTTAGGAAAACCAAATGAGTAAGCTTTAGGGTTTAAGGGCTGATTTCATGAGATCATAAGGATGTATAGGAGCTGATATATAATCTAAAACAATACCAAAAGAGCTTATGAACGAAGGTGAAAAAGGCTTTACTTAGTACACGGAATGATGAAATGGGTCAAAAAATGGCAAATTTATAACACGAAGACTTTATGAGATGAAATCAGAGTTCTATCTTCTTAACCTTGGACTTCTTAAATAGCTTATACTTTCTTTCCTTCTCTTCTATGGCTGGGTTTATGATATTCATGATTTTGAAGTTAGTATGAAAAACTTTGTGATGAATTTTAAGGTGTGTATCATGTAATGCAGTGTATATATATGTGGTAAAAGAAAGAGTGGTGACCAAGTTTACTTGGTGTAGTGGCCAAAGACTAGCTAACATGACAAGGAGGGCTAGTAGTGACTAATGGAAGCTAGGAAAGTAGTATGGAGAGGTGTAGGGTGGTGGAGATGGTTCGAAAATCAAAGGAGGTGACAAGGGTTTTACTTGGTGAGCAAGGGTGGTGATGGAGATGGTAGGGTGGTTGCTTGGTGGTGAAAAGGTGGTGACAAGTAGGTGTAAGGAGGCTAGCAAGGTGGTGTGTCATGGAGAAGTATGGTTGCTTGGTTTAAACTTGGTTCGAGCTAGTTAGGGGGTGACGGGTTCATTAGGGTTTTCGGGTTAGGGTTAGGGTTTTTAGGATGAGTAGGGGCTGAAATGGAGGGAAAGAATGTTTAAATATGGTGCTTAGGAAAGTTGTAACTCATGCCTAAAAGATTGTACGAAATGCCTTAAGATTTTGGAGGGAAATGGTTAAATTTAAATACTATGCATTATTGGGTTGTACAATGAGCTTTAGGGAGTTGTACATTAGTTTTGGAGGGAAAAGATATTTGAATTTCATGTATTGATAACTTGTACACATGCCTTATTATCTTGTACATTTGGTTTATATGTAAACATTACATATAGTTAGGGTTTTGATATAAACGTTAACGTATAAAGTCTGTTTTATAATAACGTTTTGAATTGTACATTGAATAGATAACGTATGGATAAAATGATGATTAAAACATATTGCTTGACATATTATAATGTTTACTTGACATAAACCTTGATGAAATTGGCATTGGTAGGTTGCGTGAGCACGTTTACTTTTGTAATGTAAGTTACGTTACATTATGGATGGAATAAATCAAAAAATCTTTCTATAAAAATGGTTGCATCTAATTTAATAGATAGAAATTACACTGAGCAAAATTGCATCTAATTTAATAGTTGGATAATTACATAGGGAAAATTTGTGGGTTGTTATAGTCTCCCAACCTTAAAGAAATCTCGTCCTAAGATTTAGTTGGATGTTGGAGTGATGTTAGGAAGTAGATGTGGATACTTGGCACGAATTTGATCTTTGCGTTCCCACGTGAATTCTGGTCGTCTTTTAGAGTTCCATCTTATTTTGACAGTAGGAATACGACTTTGTCTTAGTTGCTTGACTTCTCGATCTATAATTTCTATTGGTTCTTCCACAAAGTTGAGTTTTTCATCGAGTCGAAGCTCTTTCATTAGAATGATGAGAGATTCATCAGATAGGCATTTCTTTATATTAGAAACGTGGAAAGTGCTGTGGACATTACTGAGTTCTTCAAGAAGCTTAAGTTTATATGCCACTAGGCCGATCCTATCAAGGATCTTAAATGGTCCAATGTACCAGGGGTTAAGCTTTCCTCGTTTTCTAAATCAAATGACACATTTTTAAGGTGATACTTTCAACATAACATGATCTTCTACTTGGAATTCCAAAGGTTTTCACCTTACATTGGCATAACTCCTTTGTCGATCTCTTACAGCTTGCAAGCGTTGTCGGACTTGTACTATCTTTTCGGTGGTTTCATGGATTATCTCTGACCTGTGAGTTGGACATCTCCAACTTCGGCCTAGCAGACAGGTGATCGGCACTTTCGACCATAAAGTGCCTCGAATGGTGCTGCCTTAATACTGGTATGGTAACTGTTATTGTAAGAAAATTCTACCAGTGGTAAGTGTCTCTCCCATCATTTTCTAAAATCTATAACACAGGCTCGAATCATATCTTCAAGTATTTCGATGGTTCTTTCACTCTGTCCATTGGTCTGGGTTGATTTGCCGTACTCAGGTCCTTATTGAGTACCACTCCAAAGCATCTGCATTGACTGTGAAAGTCTGTCACGAATACGAGATGATAGATATCGGCACTCATGGTTGTGATACTATATCATTTATATACAACCTTATTAGGGTTCCATATTATTATGTTCCCTTAGTAGGGATGAATGTGCTGATTTTGGTATGGCGGTCTATAATGACCTAAATTGTGTCTTGTTCGGCTGATGTTTTAGTAGTTTTGTAATGAGTCCCATCGCTATTCTCTTTCCCATTTCCATGTAGGAATCTCTAGTTGTATCAGTAAACCGGATGCCTTCTGACATTCTGCTTTAACTCTAGAGCATGTCAAACACTTGTTGACATATTTAGCGATGATTGCCTTCATGTTAGGCACATAATAGTGTTTCTTTAGTATCATTGATTACATTCCTTGTCAGAACCTGGGTGAATGGAATATTTTGATTTATGGGATTCATGCATGATTAAGTCCCTCAAATTAACAAAGAGTGGTAACCAACTTCGATTCTTGATACATCCGGTTCCATCAGGACGTACTTCAAATGTTTTGTCCATTCCTCATAAATTTTCAGCTTTGATGTTCTCTTCTTTGATCGCCTCGGTTTGGGCTTCGAGGATTTATGATGGTAATTTTAGTTGAAGGGTGATTGATGGGTCCATGACTTTGCTCCTTAACTCTGAGTGGTTTGATTCGTTCCCTTCCGGGGCCACTTTTTTGTATACAAACGGCATTACTTACTACATTGCCTTTCTAGGATGGTAGCGAATCTTACAATCGTAATCTACGAGCAATTCTAGCCAACGACGTTGTCTCGTGTTCAACTCTTTCTGATCAAGCATATGTTAAAGACTTTTATGATCAGTGAACACAGTACACTCTATGCCATATAGATAGTGTCTCCAAATTTTAAGAGTTAACATTACTGCTTCTAATTTGAGGTCGTGTGTGGTATAGTTCTCTTCATGAAGCTTGAGTTGTCGGGATGAATATGCAATAACTTTTTCTCTTTTCATTAACACCACTCCCAGACCTTGATATGAAGCATCACAGTAAATGACAAAGTCATCGTTTCCTTCTGGTAATGCTAAGATTGGAGCTTCATATAATTTTTGTTTTAGCAGTTGGAAAGCTGACTCTTGGTCTTTTTCCTAGATATACTTCTTGTTTTTCTGGGTTAATTCTGTCAAAGACTTTGCAATCTTTGAAAAACCTTCGATGAATCTCCGATAGTAGCCTGCAAGTCCTAAGAATTGGCGTATTTATGTAGGTGTAGTAGGAGATGCCCAATACTTAATTGCTTCAATATTGACGGGGTCAACGTGAATTCCTTGACTGTCAATCATGTCACACCCCGCCAAGGCGGAAACGCGAGGCGTAACAAGAATGGATATCATCACAACACATGGTGTCTATATAGAGAATACTAAAATGAAAACTAAAGTAAAGCAAAGACACAAAGTGTCATAACAATACCCAAAACCTAATGGTGTCTTTATTAATGAGAAAGAGGTCTCGTCAATAAATGACATACAAAACATAATCCAAACAATTCATGCTAACGCATTTATTCAAACAGAAAACATAAATAAACTCTAAGCATCCTACGGTCTCTTCTAGCCACTTCGCTCTATCTTAGCACCATTAAGCTCACCTGAAAATGTTGCTTAAAACGTCAACATAAAGTTGAACGAGAATCAAAAGGTTTCGAATTACAACATATCCCAAAATAAAACTTTCAAGTAGCGCATACATGCGCAATTCACCATTAACATTCATTCGACATCAATTAACAACTACGGGACAAAACAATGCCACGAGGAGCACAATATATCACCTACATACAGTGCGCTTACATGGAGTGCTTTTAAGCTCACGTAAAGTCCAAGGTCCTTTCCACCGTCACACCTCGTTTTGTCATATTGGGATTCCACAATATCCATACATATCTTATCATAATACAACGGGACGAAACGTCGCCACGATCCAATTACACTAACTACTGCAAATCTTAAAAAAACATTTTAACACGAAATACATGGGACAAGCATCATTTACCCCAAAAACATAACATGAGAAAAAGGGGATATGAAATCATACATTTGCTTAGCTTTTCAATAGATTCCAACAAAAAAACTTTAAAAAACAAACTAGCACAATCCAAACCAAATCAAAAATACACTCGTGTTTACACGATACTAAGACAATAGCTTAGATGCACATGTAACAATAATATGATGGATGTCTAAGGTGTGTTTTATTAACCCCATTGGGGCCCCCCGACACAATACCCAACTTTTAACAATTCATTAACCAAGTTTCACTAGTTAGTCACATTTGTTCAAAAATGTAAGAAAATTGTAACGTGATTAACGTACTCAAAACCTCTACTTAATGATCCTCCATACAAAAAATCAACTATGTTCATTTATGGAGTATATTAACTACCTTATGATTCCCAAGAGCATTTTATGCACAAGTACTCTCTAAGAAATCAATCTTCAAAACAGTCCTAATGCGGATCTGTTTGCACACTAAAAAGTTTGGACTAAAAAAACCTTCTTAGACTCCAAATTTAAGCTCATCCTTGAGGAAAATTTCTAATGGACACATAGAAAAACTTCTTGTAGAAGGCTAAAGAAATTTGAATTTTAAGTGGGGGTTTTATACTCGTAATCTGACCTAAATTGACCCGTATTTTACTGCTGGGACAACGTTTCTTGCAACCAGAGTTTGACTGATTCCTGACCTCAAAATCCTTCGAGGTAGATGTTCGGAAATAGACTCTCTGGCTTACACATAGGTATGGAAACTTGACAAAACTCTATTACATCATTGAGATAAACAGCCGATAAACAACACAGCCCAAAAATTCTGCACTTAAATCTAATATCATGTTTTAACGCGAATTAAACCTAATCGATCACACCCATATGATCTTAATTAAACCCTAATCATTTAATCATGTTTATTATATCATTATTACAGATTGTTGTGAAACACTAATTATTCCATCATAATAATTTATTACACGTTTTTATATGTTACTTAACTTCAAAGGATTAGTAGTATTATACCTTAATCTTCAAATCTTAAACACAAAATCACCTTGCTTAGCTTGAAAAAATATTTTTTTTCTTTTCCTCCTTTGATAAATTCGGCTGGGGACAATTAAATACAAGGGGAGAAGGGTTTTTGTTATTTTTTAGGTTTAACAAAAAGGTTTAGGTGGTAGTCAAACTTCCCACCCACAATAACAATTGATATCTTTTCCAATTTTTTTGAGTAGGATTTGTTTTCCTTTTTTTCCTTTTATATATATATATTTATTTATATTTTATATTTTAATATTTTTTTTTTTTTTTTTGTATTTTTTACTTAATTATTTTGCAATAGACCTTAAGTTTTTATAAAAAACCTAAGCTTATTTGAGTATACCTTTTTTGTTAAACTAAAATTTACTAGACTTTTAAAATAAAATAAACTTTTCATTTGTTATTTTTAAACCTAACTTTTCCATAAATAGAAATTTCACTTTTTCATTCTTAAATTCTAACTACTGACACCATATACATACTAAACATTACTTACACATAAATACATTATACGTATAATTAACTTACACAATTAACGCCACATTTCCTTGTCACAAAATGAACGTAAATGAAATCCACAAAATCCAACACAAAATTCCAATCGCCTTGAGACGAACACGCTCAATGGATTGATTATCAAAAACTACACATATCCCACATAAACACAATAATTAACACATATTAGCACAAAATAACACTATAACCCATACATTGTGAAAACAGGATAATAAGTAAACACTATACGGTTTGAACTAACCTGCTCAAGTTATGGTTGTCACAGTATCCCCTCATTTAGGAAAATCTCATCTCAAGGATTTAACCAATAGTCAACCTCTATCATTACCAAACAGAGTTATCGAGGATACTTATCTTTAAGGTTTCCTCGCTATACCAAGTTAAAACTATATCTCACACAAACGCATATAAACACGTATAAACACATATAACACATAACCCATACATTGCAACAGATACTTAAGTCAACACTAATAGTTTGACTAACCTGCTCAAATCATGGTTGTCACAGTATCCCCTCCTTTAGGAAATCTCGTCCCGAGATTTAACTAGCCGATTCATCAGCTCGCTCAACGAACAAATGAGGATACTTAGACTTCATATAATCTTCGCGTTCCCAAGTAAACTCAGGTCCACGCTTAGAATTCCAACGAACTTTCACAAGCGATATCCTACTACGTTTTAAACTCTTAACTTCACGGTCCATAATTTCTACAGGTTTCTCAACAAAACGTAGAGTTTTGTCAACCTTAATCTCGTCCAATGGCACATGCAAACTAGCATCCGCCAAACACTTCTTTAGGTTTGACACATGAAACGTGTCATGTACTCCACTCAATTCCTCAGGCAATCTCAACCGATAAGCTACAAGACCAATTCTTTCAAGAATCTCAAATGGCCCTACATACCTTGGCGCTAACTTATCCTTTTTCCCAAAGCGAATCACGCCTTTCCAAGGCGACACTTTTAGCATAACCCGATCTCCTACCTCAAACTCTAACGGTTTGCGCCTATTATCAGCATAGCTCTTTTGACGATCTCTCGCCGCTTTGAGCTTCTCTTTTATCAACACCACTTTATCAGTCGTCTCTTGAACCAACTCAGGTCCAATCAAACTACTTTCCCTAATCTCAGCCCATAAAACAGGAGACCTACACTTCCTTCCATACAATGCTTCAAACGGAGCACATCTTATGCTCGAATGATAGCTATTATTGTAGGAAAACTCAGCCAATGGTAGATGAACATCCCAGCTACCACCAAAATCAATTACACATGCTCTAAGCATATCCTCTAGAGTCTGAATCGTACGCTCACTTTGACCATCCGTTTGGGGATGATAAGCCGTACTCATATCCAACCTTGTCCCTAAAGCCTTTTGTACAGTCTGCCAGCACCGTGAAGTAAACCGTCCATCCCTATCTGAAATAATTGACACAAAAACTCCATGTCGCGCGATTATTTCATCGATGTAAATCCTTTCCAATCTTTCCATACTATAGTCTTCTCTTATAGCTAGAAAATGAGCTGACTTAGTTAGTCTATCAACTATGACCCAAATTGTGTCATGCCCATTCTTTTCCCTAGGTAGCTTAGTGATAAAATCCATGGTGATCTTATCCCATTTCCATTCTGGTATTTTAGGTTGTTGCAATAAGCCCGAAGGCCTTTGGTGCTCTACCTTTACCTTAGAACACGTCAAACACTTACTAACATATGTAGCAATATCTCTTTTCATTCCCGGCCACTAGTACATATCTCAAAGATCATGGTACATCTTATCCGCTCCCGGATGCACAAAGTACTTAGACTTGTGGGCTTCATCAATGATCACCGTTATCACTCCACCCACTAATGGAACCCATATACGATCCATGAAATACAAACTCTCGCCCTCCTTCTTTTCCATCTGTTGATCTAAACCATGCAAGCTTTCTGCAAGTATATTCTCCTGCTTTAACTCCTCACTCTGTGCTGCCTGTATTTTCTCTCTCATTCTAGTCTGAATGGTCATAGCCATTTCCCTTACACGTCTTGGTTTCAGTCGCTCCTTCCTACTCAATGCGTTAGCCATAACGATCGCCTTACCAGGATGGTAGCAAATCTCACACTCGTAGTCACTAAACAACTCGATCCACCTCCTTTGACGCATATTCAACTCTTTCTGATCAAATATGTGTTGAAGACTTTTGTGATCCGTATAGATAACACTCTTTGTACCATACAGATAATGCCTTTAAGTCTTAAGAGCAAACACAACCGCTCCCAACTCTAAGTCGTGTGTCGTGTAGTTCTTCTCATGGATTTTTAGCTGCCTTGATGCATAAGCAATCACTTTGCCCCTTTGCATGAGTACACAACCTAATCCTTGGTTCGATGCATCACAATAGACTACAAAATCTTCAACTCCGTCAATATTGGTGCATCACACAGATTGTTCTTTAGGGTCTGAAAAGCCTCTTCCTGCTCTGTACCCCACATGTACTTTTGATTCTTTTGAGTTAACGAGGTAAGAGGTTTAGCAATTTTGGAGAAATTTGCAATAAACCGTCGGTAGTAACCGGCTAATCCAAAAAATGATCGAATCTCAGAAGGTGTCGTAGGGGTCTTCCAATTCTTTACCGCTTATATTTTGCTTGGGTCCACATGTATACAATCCTGGTTGACAACATGCCCCAGAAAGTGCACCTCTTGCAACCAGAATTCACACTTGGAGAATTTGGCATACAACTTCTCCTTCCTTAGTAACACCAACACCAATCCTAGATGAACCTCATGGTCCTATTTCGTCTTTGAGTAGATCAAGATGTAATCAATGAACACGATACCAAACTTATCTAAATATGGTTTGCAAACCTGATTCATCAAATCCTTAAAAACTGCAGGCGCATTGGTTAGCCCAAAAGGCATAACCGTAAACTCAAAATGTTCGTATCTCATTCGAAACGCAGTGTTTGGAATGTCGTCTTCATGCACACGTAGTTGGTGATAACCTGACCGAAGGTCTATCTTGGAGAAATAACGCGATCCTTGTAGTTAGTCAAATAAATCATCAATCCTCGGAAGAGGATAGCGATTCTTAACCGTTAACTTGTTCAATTCTCTATAATCAATGCACATACGAAGCGAGCCATCCTTCTTTTTGACGAATAACACTGGCGCTCCCCACGGCGAATAACTTGGTCGAATGAAACCCTTGTCTTGCAACTCTTGAAGCTGCCCAGACAATTCTTTCATCTCCGAAGGTGCTAGACGATATGTAGATTTCGCAATCGGTGTCGCTCTAGGAACTAAGTCAATGCAAAACTCAACCCGTCGTTGCGGGGGTAATTCCGACAAGTCTTCTGGAAACACATCTTCAAAATCGCGTACTACGGATATATCACTCAACTTTGGTTCGTCCTCCTTCACGCTCTTCAATGCTTTGACGATCCCTACAGTTCGTTCCCCATGAACTCTAAGTGTCCTACCATCCACCACTGGTATTTCTACCACCTTCTCATGACACACAATAACAGCCTTATGTTGGGACAGCCAATCCATTCCCACAATCACATCAAAACTTCCATGACCTAAAGGTATTAAGTTTATTCTAAACAAAGAACTTTCTAGTTCTAGTTTGCAGTCACGGATAATTCTATCTACTTCTACCTTCTTACCATCAACTAACTCTATCACATAACCAGGATTCATAATACTAGGTTTCACATTAAGGAAGGGCGCAAATTTAGTAGATATGAAACTAAAATCAGCTCTAGAATCAAAAAGTACTGTAACTAAGTGATCGTTCAGAGAGAACATACCCGTCACAACGTTAGGATCCTAAACAGCCTTAATTGCATTCACATTCACATTGAAAGCTCTTCCTCTTACTTGATTTCCATTGCTACAGTTGTTACGATTGGCCTCCAATGCCAACTGATTCCCTGCTTGTCTAGGTGCTCTATTCAGCTTAAGACAATTGTTGCGAAAGTGACCAGGGCTTCTACACTCATAGCACACTCTCGATTTGTTACCCATTTTAACAGCATTCATCGGGGTCACTTGTCTAATCGGTGACCGACAATATCTGGCAATATGGCCCGGTTTCTGACAGTTAAAACACACATTGTAGGGCCCATTTGCTGGAAGATGTGCATTACACCTGCTACACTTAGGATTTGAGCTTGCATATTCATTTCTAGGATGGGTCATCACCACAAACACTGTCCCCACCTTTGCCTTCTTGTTGTCCTTCCACGATCCACCTGACTTACCAGACTCTTCAGCTACCTTCCTCTTATCATTACCCTTTGTCAAGGTACCACAACTGATGGCTTCGTCAGTAAGTATCCCAGCTTTAAGAATTGCACTTTGGATTGTGGTTGGTTGGGTTGCTCGGAGCATTCCCCAAATCTCAGGAGCTAACCCATCTATGTACCTCTTGATGCGTGATGACTCAGGAGTAACTAGATGCGGAACCAATTTAGCTAATTCATGAAACTGATCCGTATAGCCGACATGATTGGCTCCTACCATCTTATGATTCCATAACTCAGATTCCAACTTCTCCATTTCATTACTAGGACAAAACTCCTCTTACAAGCAATGCCTGAAAATCATTTCATGACATACCTATTGCAGATTCGCAACCTCTTGCTTGAACTTGAGTATTTCACCAAGTTAAAGCCTTGTTCACGAACAAGCTAGCAGCATACTTTACCTTTTGATTCTCAGCACACCTACTATTGTCAATTACAGTTTCCATCCTTTCGATCCATCGGGTAAGTGCTATCGCACCTCCCTTTCCATCATACTCTTTGGGATTGCATGCCAAGAACCCTTTGTAGGTACAGCCATTGTTCCTACCATTTCCATTTCCACCACCACCATTTCCTCCATTACCATTATTAGCATTGTTCACGTTGTTAGTCACTTGGGTGACAATCTGAGGAAGAATGGTTTGCAATTGTTGCGCGATAATAGCAGCAATGTAGGGGTTCTCGTTGTTGTTGTCATCGTTGTTGTCGTTGTTGCTACCACTTCGACGTGATGGAGCCATTTTCTATAAGATATAAAATTTATATACATTAGACCATATAATAAGGATCATGATCTTATCATACTTCTTAATAACCGTATACATACTGTAACCCGGCATCAACAATAATCCAGTAATCATACATGCAATCAACCAATGTTTGTGGCGCATGTATAATTATGTTGGCCACCATAATTATAAGATCGCCCCCTTTCACAGTTGTACTCCCTCCTATGAAGACACTTCATAAAATAAACACACCATATAGCACCTTAAAAAAATGAAACCAACAAATAACCACAGGGAATACTCCAAATAGAGTCACTTATAATTAATAATACTCAGAATAAAAAAATCAAAAATAACATTCCTAACATGGCTCCAAACGTTGAAAGAAAGAAAAACAAGCTAAAACATATCAATCACTTAGATAGAGAAACAAGAGGGGAATATTAGATTAGAGAGTTGGTGGATTACAAGTGAAATGAAAAATGTAACCAACACCCTTCACCAAGTGTGGTGAAGGGATATTTATACCCATGCCTTGCTAGGTGGCGTATGGGCTTGTAATCTTGGGCCGGGCTTGGCATGACTTGGGCTTTGAGCCCGAAACACAGACAATATTAGATTACAATCCAAGCCCGTTGAACCCGACTAGCATATTACAATACAAGACCTAGTTTGACTTTCTAAGACCGATAATATTCTTATTTGACTTGATATAATTAAGGCTAACAAGGGTTTTAAACAAAAGTCAGGGATATACTACTTTGATACTTATGCTCCAGTGGCACGTATCAGTACCATAAGACTGCTGATTGCTATGACATCAATTCATAATCTGATTATTCATCAGATAGATATGAAGACAGCCTTCTTGAATGGGAAACTAGAAGAGGAGATTTATATGAACCAACCTCAGGGCTTCATCATGCCTGGCAATGAAAACAAGGTGTGTAAACTGATTAAGTCTTCATATGGACTAAAGTAGGCACCTAAGCAATGGTATCAAAAGTTTGATGAAGTGGTTTTGTCTAATGGTTATTTACTTAACCAAGTTGACAAATGTGTATATAGCAAATTTGATAAAACTGGTAAAGGAGTCATCATTTGCCTATATGTTGATGACATGCTGATCTTTGGCACTTGTCACACCGCGCCAAGGCGGAAACACGAGACGTAACATCATGGATATCATCACAACACAATGGTGTCAACAATAGAGAACCACTATATGCATAACTAGAAATAAAAGACACAATGTGTCATGACAATACCGAAAACAAAAGAACGACATCTTGTATTAATGAAAAGGGGTCTCATCAATACAAAGACAATGTCTCACAAACCTAATAAAACTTTCAAGAATTCATGGAAACAAAGTACGAAACGAAATCAATGGGATCTTCCAATGCAGCCTAATAGTCTTTCTAACCACTTTTATTAACTTCAGAACCTTCATAACGCTCACCTGAAAATGATGTTTAAACGTCAACACAATGGTTGGTGAGAGTCATAGGTTTTACGACACCAATACATGTTTAAAATAAATTACTATGATTATAAAAACAAAATAAAGCATGGCAAGACAATTAAGCTGGCTATTATACACGCTAACATGCATTCAACAACAATCACATTGGTACGAAATGTGTCCCCCGATCCAAACCACAAAACAATGAGGTAGGCGTACCTCGCCGCTCCACTAATAGTCATGGAGAGGAATGATATTCCAAATTTCCAAACTCTTGGTACCTAATCCACACAATATCACAAGGAGTTGATCACCTCCAAGGATCTTACCCACAAAGTAGGCGAAACTAATAACGGGTAGGAACGTTACCCACGATCCAAATCAAATAACACTTAGCACATAATATATAATAGCTACATAAAAGTTCATGCGTCAATCAAACCATATAATCACAACAATTAAAACATTTCAAAACATATTTTGCATCATTTCCATCCCAAAAAAACATAGTAAAAATGGGACTATGAAACTCACCTGATGCTTTGCAGCTTCCACAAACACTAGCACAAATCTAATCAAAACAAACACGTGTTACACGCTACTAAGCCAAAGCTTAAGCACATGTAACAATCATATGATGGATGTCTAAGGTGTTTAATTACCCTCATGGGTCACCCCGACCCCATGCCCGTCTTTAACTAATTCGTTTACACATTATTTCAAAGTCTTACAATTTACCAGAAAACGCAGAATTTTGACCTCACTTTACCATTTTCTAAACCATACCTACTGAGCTTTATAAATTAATCACAGGTTAAGTACCATGAGTCTACTAACTCCATGATTTTTCCACTAATTTATTTCCCTTCTTAAGTGTCCCAAATAAAATCAAACTTTTAACTACTCAGTTTTGGATCTGATCGCACACTAAAAAGTTTGGACCTAAAAACCATACTTAAGCTCTAAATCAGAAGCTATCCTTTGGGGGATTTTTAATAGACACATAGAAATAAACTCCTGTAGATTGGCTAATACTAATTCAAATTTTAAGTGGGGGTTTTACACCTCGTAATCTGACCTAAATCTGACCCGTATTTACTGCTTTGACAACTTTTCTTGCAACCAACGTTTGAATGACTTCTAGACCTTAAAAACCTTTGAGGCCGGATGTTCTGAAAACTAGACTCTCTGAGCTACATCATAGATACAGAAAACTTGACAAAAACTATTACCATCACTGAGATATCAGCCGAACAACACAGCCCTAAGTTCTGCCCTAATATAAATCAAATTCTAACGCGAATTAAGCCTAACCAATTACACCCATAAGCTTCTAATTAAACCATAATCGTTATAACATGATTATTATATCATTAATTATAGATTTAATGAAACCCTAATTATCTACCATATTAATTATTACATGATTCAAGATTAATAATTAACAAAGATTAAGTAAAACTTACATTAGAATTTGTTTTCTTCACAAAAGCAAAACCCTAATTTTTTTTTCTCCTCTTTTTCTTCTTTTGTTCGTCCGATCTCACAAGGGGGAACGGGTTAGGGATTTTATTTTGTATTTATAGGCCCCTAAACTAACTCTAAATAATTCCTAATTAGCATTTGATTCCTATTAAAATTCCTTTTTTCCTTTTTTTTCCTAAAACCGGCCGAACTCCCTTTCTTTTCTTTTATTTTTATTTATTATTTATTATTTATTATTAATTACTTAATTATTTGTATTAACTTAATTTTCTACAAAAACCTAAGCTTATTTGCGCATACCTTTTTGCTTAAACGCAATTTACTAAACTTTTAAAAATAATTAACTTTTCATTTTTATTAATCCTAACTTTCCAAAAATAGAAATTTCATTTCTTTCATATCCTAACTACTAAAATCTATTCTTATCCTAAATTACTAACACATAAATACGTATACGTAATATTACTTACACGATAAATCATTAGGACGCTTAAATCACAAAAATCATTTCCTTGTCACCAAAAGTGAACGAAATGAACTCTACAAAATCCAACACAAATCCAATCTCAATGAGACGATCACGCTTAATGAATTGATTATCCAATCTCACATATCTCACACAAACGCATATAAACACGTATAAACACATATAACACATAACACATACATTACAACAGATACTTAAGTCAACACTAATAGTTTGACTAACCTGCTCAAATCATGGTTGTCACACTAACTACCTTTTCAACCTCAACTTCTTGCTCATCTAAAACACCTGTATCAAACATTAGGTTATCATCATTCCTCCCCTGAGTCTCATCAATCAATGTAACCTCTGCATCAGCATCAATATCAGCTATTTTCCTCTCATGTTTGGATGCATCTTCCTGATCACCCAAACTAGCTTCATCAGATGATTCTATCCTTCTAGCCAAACCAACCTTCCTTAACCTTTTGAGTCCTGAAGTTCTTGACTTACTCCTCCTCTTTAGCTTCTTGACCTTCTTCTTTAGACTAGCAATTTCACTATCTTGAGCAGTCTTAGCCTTCTCCAAATCAAGACCCTTCTTTTGTAAGTTGGTACATAAGTCCATTAATTCAGTAAGTTTCAACCTATCCTCACCACTAAACAGTGGATCATTGGAAGTTGTAGGTACATTTTCATTTGGTACATTATCAGTAGAACCACTAGGCTGAGGAACCTCAATGTTCTTTTTCTTGGACTTCCCAGAAATTTGCTTCCTCTGAGGTTGGGATGATGATGGTTGAGTAATGATAGGTGTGTGATGGGGATCAGTTGGTATTTCTGAACCTTTACCCATTCCTTCATAAGCTTGAACCATCATAGCTTGAAATAAAGAGGTAACTCTTCCAGAAAAACCTTTCCCTTCCCTCTTCATGTTCCCAAATATCTTCTTAGTATGAGAGGGGGTAACATAAATCCTTTTATGATATAACATATCCCCAACTTGTTTATTCACAAATACTTATACGAATCTTGGATACATCCAGAATTTTACCATATTATCAAAGATATACTTGGAAAAGTTAAATTTTTGGTTTGTGGCTAAGAAAATTATTGCAGAGGCCATAGTGCTACTAAATTCATTCCATGCAGTAGTCTTAGCACTTAGGCATTGCAAAATTGTATGAATTAAAAACTTCCATTGAGGAGAAAAGAATGCCTTGTAAAATGTAAGCTTTGAGAAAGTTTTTCATACCCCATGAGTGTAATCTGTTCAAAAATTATAGCATTTGGAAGACAATCAACACCATTAGCATCTTCCAGTTAAAGATCTCTCCTTATTGTGGATTCAGTTATAATCACCTTCTTCTTATCCACTAGGGCTTGCAATTGTACTTCCCCATTAACCATTTTTGCTTTGACAGTATCCCAGAACTGTTTAACACATGAACAATAGATTGTAGGATTGACAGTTAAAGCATATTTGATAAGGTTTGCGTTCATAAAATCAACTATCTCCTCAAACCCTTCACTTTCAGTGGGTTTCTCTAAAAACGCAACTAAATTGTGAGTATCAGCAAACTTTAGATCCGACATTGTGTTAGGTTTTGATGAAGAATGATGAAATTGAGTTAGGGCTTATGATTATAGAGTATATGAAAGATTAAAATCGATTGAATGAGTGATTGAAACTCTTAATCGAAGTATTTATGAAAATACCCTCAACAGCATTAACGTTCACCAGCAGTTGTAAGTTTATGCCTAACAGCATTAACTTTCAACAGCAGTTGTAAGTTTATGCCTTACATCATTAACTTATACCAGCAGTAGTAAGTTTATGCCTAGCAGCATTAACTTATACCAGCAGTAGTAAGTTTATGCCTAGCAGTATTAACTTTGAATTACCAGCATTAACTCTAATTCCTTTCTAATCAGCATTTCCATCATCAATTTAATATTTTAACTTACAAATTCACTCTGTCTGTTTTTGATTTCTCTCAATTCTTTTAGCTCACAATTCTCTCTTTCTGTTTTTGATTTCTCTTAATTCTTTTAGCTCATAATTCTCTCTGTCTGTTTTTGATTTCTCTCAATTCTTTTTCTCACCAATTCACTCTATCTGTTTTTATTTTCACACGTCTCTCTTTCTGTTTTTATTCTCACTTATTTCTCTCAATTCTTTTTCTCACCAATTCACTCTATCTGTTTTTATTTTCACACATCTCTTAATTCTTACAGTATTAATTATACTTAATAGTATTAAGTATAACCAATAGTATTAACTTAGCAGTATTAAGTATAACTAGCAGCACTAATTATACTTAACAGCAGAAACTTTTAAGTTACAAGTACTTACTCCAATTTCATCCTTAGCAGCTTTTTCATTCCATTCTAAATATCCTTCCATTAATCAAGACTTTAGAGATTAAGCATTCCAATACTTGCAATCAGATATTGAAATCTACTTACATCAAATGCTTTTGTGAGGATTCTGTAACATTTTGATTTGTGTGAATCTTTGATCATCTGAATAGCTTTCTTCTCATAAGATCACTGATAAAGTGATGCCTAAGTTCAATGTGCTTTATCTTGCGTGAAAAACAGGATTTTCTTTACTATGTTGATAGTACTCTCATTCTCAATATGAATTGGGCCTTAGTTATGCATAAGTTATATCCATAATCCAACAATTAATTTTGGATCCAAAGCACCGGTCCACAGCAATTGGAAGCAGACATATATACTCAGATTCAGTTGTGGAATTAGCAAACCACATCTAACTCTTGCTTGCCCTGAAATCAGTCTACAACCCTAGGAAGTGACAACCTCTGTTGTGGAACTTCCTATCTAAAGCTTTCTCCTTTTAAGGTATCTAAAATCCTTTTCACCGCATAAAGATGTTAACTTTTCGATTGACTTGGAAGCTCTGCACAAGCTCATACTACTAAACATAATTCAGGCCTTGAAGAAGTTAGATACATCATGATCCAAGCATGGCTCTCTACAAGTGTTCATCTCAACATATTCACATTGCATCTTTGAGCAAAGGATTTTTGTGTTTCCATAGGTGTGATTGATGTATTGAATCAGTAAACCAAATTTATTCAAAATCTTAGTCACATACTTGTCTTAACTAATAAAAATCCCATCTTCCTTCTGCTTCACTTGCAGTCCTAGGAAGAATGTGAGTTCACCCATAGAGCTTATTTGAAACTTCTTATGCATCATCTTCTCAAACTCTGTGCATAATGACTTCTTTGTAAAACCAAAAATGATATCATCAACATACACTTGAACTAACAAAATATACCTTTGACTCTTCTAATAAACAAGGTCTTGTCTATCTTTCCTCTTTGAAACCCATTGCCTAACAAATAAGTTGACAAGGTTTCATACCAAGCTCTAGGAGCTTGATGCAATCCATAAAGTGCCTTTTCTATTTTGTATACTCTATTAGGGAAGTCTGGATCTTCAAATCCTGGTGGTTGACAAACATAGACTTCCTCTTCAATTTTACTATGAAAAGCACGCTGACATCCATTTTTGGTACACCACAAAGTCTTTAACATGTAGGATTAGGTAAGAATGCCTAATGCTTCAAATTCTGGCAACTAAGGTAAAGCCTCATCATTAGTCAATACCTTCTTCTTGTGTGTACCCTTGAGCAACCAATCTTGCTTTGTTCTTTATCACAATTCCTCTTTCATCCTTCGTGTTCCAGTAAACCCATTTAGTCCTAATAGCCCTTTTTCCATTTGGTAAATCCACCAGAGTCCAAACCTTTTGTAATTTGAATTGCAGTAGCTCATCCTGTATAGCTTCTATCCAGCTTGCATCCTTCTGAATTACCTTTTTGGGTTCTTTTTGTGATAAAAAGCAAGCAAACACGCAGTTTTGAAAGTCTTTATGGTTTATTCTTTGCTGAACTGAACTAAACAAATAATGTTCTTTCAAATTCTTTGTCATTCTTCTTGTTTGAGGTGTTGGATGCAAGTCTCCAATAATTTGTTTAACTGAATGATCTTTGTGTATTCTTGTAGTTGGAATAGGACTGACAGGCATAAATGCATCTAATTTGTTCATGTCAGCCTCTGCACCAACATCTTCATCGTCATCTGAATAGACAATATCTTCCAATTTAGGCATATTTGGATCATCTGGAAGTTTAATGCTTGATTTTGGATCAACAACATTAACTTCTATGCCAGCAGCATTAATAGTTGGACTAACAGTATTAATAGTGTTAGTGATGTTAACCCTAGCAGTATTAACATTGTTAGTGCTGCTAACATTGTCATCTTTCTCTTGATTAACTCTTGGCTCCTTTGTATTTGGAACCTCAATATCTTCATGCCCTGGATCTTTAGCATCTTTCTTTTCCTCTTCCCCTGATGGTTTAAATCCATCATCAGGAGAATCCTTTGGACTAGAAGAGAATGATGGATCTTGAGTCCATAATGGTAGCAGTATGTAATCTTTGCCAGGTACCGTCTCCATTCTAGCTTTACCTGCATCATCACATACTTTTGTACATGTATTACCATTAGATTGATTCCCTGCAACAACTGGCTTGTAGTTCATAGAATTTATTAGTGCATCTACATCAAAAAGCCAATTAGATCCACTTCCTGCAATATTAGATGTATTCTCACTAAATTGAACATGAAGTTCTCTTCTTACTATCCTAGTTCTACTGTTGAATACTTTGAATGCTTTGCTATTGGTAGAGTATCCTACAAGAACCTATTGCCTTTCATCAAATGAACTAGGTGATCTATGGTCTTAGGATTGTAACAGGACACCCAAATGGTCTCATGAAGCTTAAGGCATGTTTTCTACCTAGAAAAAGTTCAAAAGGGGTCTTGTTGTGAGCTTGACTAACTAACACCCGTATGTTTGGACATAAAACAAGCAGTATTAATGCTTCAGCCCAGAAAGTTTTTGGTTAATTTTGAATCAGCTAGCTAGAAGTCCTAGAAGCTTATTAGGTCTATTTTTCCTTTCTGCTACTCTATTTTGTTGTGGAGTCCTAGCAACACTAAATTCCCTCTTAATACCCTTTATTTCACAGAGAACTAATTCATGACCCTATTCTTGAATTCAGTCCCATTGTCACATTAATCATTTCACCCTAAGGTATATTAGATTTTTAGCCTGTTATAAATGTTTAAGGATTTCATAGTTTCATCCTTAGTGGATAAAAAGAAAACCCAACTAAACCTACTAAAATCATCTTTGACAACTAGGCAGTACATCTTTTTCATTAAACTCTTTACAAATGTTGGGCCAAACAAATCCATGTGCAACATTTGTAATGGTTGGCTGATTGAACTGACTATTTCGGGTCTTTACAAGAAGCTCTGTGTGCTTTTCCCTTCTTGAAGCCACAAGTTTGATTAATTTCATAAAAGTTTTGAAGGTAAACCTCTTACAAGTTTCCCCTTATAGTTTTTCATTCGTTTTGAAAGTCTTTACATGTCCATGCCTCCTATGCCAAAGATTAGTTCAATATGGTGTGGCTTTTGCAAAGAGACAAGTGAGACCTCCTTAAGGAATAACATTCTTTAAATCAACACTGTACATGTTATCCTTTCTAGGAACTTTAAGCAAAACATGATTTTCATCAGTTAACTTAAAGTCTGGAGACAGAACACATTCAGTATTGGTAAAACAAGAACTATTCTTCTTGTCACGCATTTGTGAGACACTGAAGAGGTTAAACTTTAGTTCCTTTACAAAAATACACATCTTCAAAAATCTAACTTTACCAGTTCTTTATTTTACCTTTCCTAGTAATTTTCCTCCTTTAGGTTACCTCAAAGGCACATATCTATCCATCAATCTCTTTATAATCTGTAAGATAGGATCTGTTTCATGTCATGTGCCTAGAGTATCCACTGTTAAAATCACTCTTTTATCCTTCAAATCTTGCTGTGGATTGCCCTGCACATAATGGTAGGAAAATTAGTTTCTTTTGAGGACCAAGCTTGTTACTGACTCTGGATTTCCTTGTGCATCAATATAGTCAATTCTTTTAAAGGACATTGATGACCCATTATTTCTGGATACATGTCTAAAATTATGCTTTGGTCTCAAAAACCAACATGCTGAGGGGGGGGGGGGGGGGGGGGGGGCCCTTAAAGCATTTCCCTTGTTTCCCTTAACAGCACTAAGAACTACTTTTGGTCTAGCAGTATTAACTCTTGTTCCCTTAACAGTATTAACCTTTTTAGTGAAATTACTGTTATTAGCTGCTGTTATTTTGTTAAAAGGCCTTCTAGCAGTTGAATATGCATTATTAATAACATTTTTCATGGGTCCTGCATTATTCACTGCTGTTCTTGGTTGAACAGTATTAACTGGTCTAGCAGTATTAAGTGAAATTAGGCCAGACCTAGTTAAGACTGTTCTTGGAACCATGTTCCTTTTTTGGGACTTGGGGTGAGTTAATTTAGGAGAAATTCTGTTTGTTTACCCTTTGAATTGGTCCAAAACTGGTTTTGCATAAATCTTCCAGTATTATACCAGTATTGCAATCATTCTTAAAATGATCAAAATACCACACACATGCAAGCTTTGTTAAAATCTCAAAATTATCCCTATTTTGAGACATCTGTTGGTTCCAGTTTCTCTTGTTTCCTCTAGGACTAGGTGTGTTTTGCCTATTTTTATCAACTGATGTTTTCCTAGGAGATTTTACTTGCTTAGTAGACTTAACAAAGTTTATCTTAGCAAAACTAGGTTTATTAAACATCTCAACTGTTTTAACCTTAGGCACATTTTCTTCATCACTATCAGATACCCAATCCTTAATAATTGGGGCTCCATTTTCTTTCCTAGCAGTCTTAGGTTCATTAGTCTCAACAGTAGGCTTTTCAACTACAGACTCATTCACATCAACAAAATCATCTAGACTAGGTACTAAATCAGGATTTTTTTGGTGGCATTATTTCCCAGTATAGGGAGGTGGGACAGCATTATACCCTAATCCTGTTTTACACTTATCCATTATCTGACTGTCTAGAAGTTTACTTAGGCTTTTTGATGAATTTTCAAATTTTTGTACTGTAAGTTGAACCTCATCTTTTTCTTTTGTAGCCAACTCTAACTTCCTTTTAAGCTCTATAATATCTAAATCTCTTAAATAGATTTCACGTTTTAAGAGTTTTATATCTTCCTCATACACAGACTCATTTTTCTTAAAGACTAACAGTCTAGCTTCTACAGATTCTAAACTAGTTTTATAAGAGACAACACTTATCCTAGTTGTTCTTAAGTCTTTAACTAATTGTTCATTTTGTTCTTTTAGATCTTTTACACATTCTAGACAAGATGAACAACAATTTGAGTCATTCGATACCTCAGAGTTTGCAGAAGAAGTTGAACTTGTTGAAGAATAAGCCATGAGAGCAAAATTGGTTGGACCTTCTTTTTCTTGGTCACTCCAATCATAGCCAAAGCCATTACACTGAGACACTAAGGCATTTAAAGTAGTTTCCTCAACTGGCACAGTCCTTCTGGCAGGCTCCTTGATTCTGCTGTCTTGATTCTTGGGTGTCATGCACTCCCTTGCAAAGTGTCCTCTCTTGTGTCAGTTGAAACACTCCACCTTGGACTTGTTAAACCCAATTCTTTCTTTGTTAGCCATGTCCAGCTTCCTTCCAGTATTCTTCAGGAATTTTCTTGCCCTCATAGTCAGCATAGCAATGTTCCACCTCAAATCCATCTCTTATAGATCATCAGGATGGATTTGTTGTAAATCTTCATTACCAAGCTGTGGAGTAGTTGGTTGGCTAGCAAAGAAGGAATAAATTACAGCATCACTCAAATTTTCAACAGTTGTTAAGCTATCAACAGCACCCTAAGTGCTAGCAGTATTAACACCTTGAGCAGTATTAACTGCTCTAGTTGCAGTGTTAGTGCTGCTAGAGGACAGAAAGGCTACATTGTGTGAGTTTGTGGTGAGCTAGATGTCCCCTTGACCTTTGATTCATAAGCCTTCAGGTTATTGAAGAGGTCATCCAAGCTCAGAGTCTCAATCTCTGGTTTATTCCTCCACACAATGGTATGCATAGTCCATTCTTGTGACAAGCTTCTCAAGAACTTCTGATTTATGTCTTCTTGAGGGATAACTTCACCATGCATCTCCAGTTGACTAATTAGCTTGTGAAGCCTTTCATAAGTTTGCTCAATCACTTTTGTGCTAGATGCAGTAAAGTTTTCATATTGCTGCTTCAGAAGATTTTTTTGAGTTTTCTTTGTAGAAGTATTACCTCCAAATCTGTTCTCAATAGCCTGCATCAGTGTCTTAGCATCCTTGTATGAGTTGAACTTTAATTGATGCTCATTAGGTAAGGCCATTAACAAAGTGCTTATTGCCTTCAATTCTACCCTTCTTTGTGCCTTCTCTTCAACACTTGTAGGAGGGATAACAGTCTCCTTACCATCAATAGTTTTTGTTACTATGGGTGCATTACCATTTTCTATGATCTCCCATAGAGTGTAATCAATGCACTGTAGGTACTGCTCCATCCTCATCTTTCAGAGATCATACTCACCAGGTTGAAGTATGGGTAGTTTGATGGTTTGAGTAGATTGAGAGTCCATTGCTTCTTGAAAAAGTAGATCTTGTGTGTAGTAAAGTTTCTTCTTATTTAAAGCTTCTCACAAGCTCTGATACCACTTGTTGATCCCAATAGAATAGATCTTGCTTAGCTTGTATAAGCCTAAGTTGTATTGAATAAATTCAAAACAACTATGATAGAAACTTTGATTGTAAATATCAAAGACTATGCGGAATCTAGTCAATGATACTAAGAAGAATTTCAATGAAACAATAATAAACAAGATTAATAACAAAACAGTTTACCAAACTTTTAGCCTCAATATAATACGAACACTCTTAATAGTGTTAGGGTTACAAAACCTTGAAGCTACAAATAGATTGACAGAACAATGAAAAGATGATTTCTATATCTATGCCCTAGGACCTCCTTTTATACACCAAGGAGTCCTAATTGATTTACAATATATTATAAAAATTTAGAATATTCACTAAGATCCTTTCTATAAATAACTCATACTTATCACGTAAAAAAGTTATTCTTGAATCTCCAATCAAACTTTATCTTTTCACAAGCAGACTTAATCTTTGAGCAGTTGTTAACCTTAACAGCATTTGTAACTTTTCTACCAAGCATTTGTAATTTGTACAGCGGCACTAACTGAGTACAAGTAGTATTAACTACTTATAATATTTTTCTTCATTCTTCATTAGCAGTACTAAGTTACACTAGCAGTACTATCTTTACTCTAGCAGTAGTAATTAACAACACTAATATACACTAGCAATAGTAACTTACACTAGCAGTAGTAACTACCAGTACTAACTACTTAGCATATTTTTCATAAAGATTACTAATAGCATTAACTTATGCTTAGCAGTACTAACACACACCTGAGCAGCAGTAACTCTAAGATCATTATGAAGTCTTTTAATCACAACAAGAGGTTTGAAACAATGTTTAAGTTACGTTACTATTTAATGTCCAATAATGAGATTATTTGTTAATCAACGTTTGATTTAATATTTTATTATTTATAATAATGAATTAAAATAATAGTTTAATCATTTCGTAAAGTAATATTTATAAAGTTAAAAACATGTATAAATATTATATAAGCAATGCTACATCATTCTATAAGGTTTTTGTTGAAAACGAACCAACACTATTCATGTCAGAAAAAATAGTGCAGAAATTTTATATGATAATTAACCTATTTTCCTATGGTGATTTTACTTATTTTAACACACTTTCGGGCTTAGAAAAACGAGATGATGTGGTAAAACATTATTCCCGACAACCTTGTAGTTTTATACTTAAGCCGAGTCGGACCTGAAAGCCCTCAAAAATACCATTTGTAAATCTTCCAGCACTTTGCCAAAAAACTGTTTTGTCGGTATTGTTTTAAATCTAGTTTTGGCCATAACTTCTTCGTTTTACATCCGTTTTTCGAGTTCTTTATATGCACGGAATCGTAATAGGATGTACTAACACATTTTTATGGTTTTGACTCGACAAAATGTCTGTAACTTATTGTTACAAACCTGCTGTCCCAAATGGCATATTTTAAGACTTTTGTCCAATATTTCTACTCCATTTTCATACCATAAATCCACTAGTCTAGGTATTTCAATCACCTTTCATAATTACAATCATCCACTAACCTAATCCCATCCAATACTTCATAATATCATGAAATAATCATAAGAATAATTAAGCTAGTTCATGAACCTTAAACCTAATTACAAGTCTAAAATCATAAGTAAGTGGTGTTCTTGATTTATTTGAAAATGTTTATAAAAGTAAACTAGTTGGTGATATAACTTTATAATTAATATGTTTATGTATAAAAATACATAATGAAAGTATAGAAAACATGAATAAATATAATCCATATGTATGAAAATCAAAAGAGTAAATGGGTATGCTTACAAAGCTTATGAACACAAAGGAAGGACTAGGACTTGATTTTCAACCCAAATCCTTAATAAAAACCCCAACTTGAATAATGAAACTCTAACTTAGATCTTGAAAACCCTTGCTTATAATTGGAACCCTTTCTTGCAAACTAACTTGAAACACCTTAGATTGTACCCTTGATTAACCTTGTATGCTTGTAATCTTTGTAAATCAAAAACTATGAATTATTTTTGGTACTTATTTTGAGCCTTGGGTTATGGATGAAGAAAAGAGAGAGTGAGTTTTGACTTTAGCTAGCTTGTGTAATGTGAAGAAATGAGCTAGTTGGTTCCTTTTATACTCAAAATATCTAGGAAAAATATCTAGAAAAAATATCTAGGAAAGTATCTAAGAAAATATCTAGGAAAATATCTAGAAAAATTTGAATAGTTATAAATTATTTTCGTAAAATAATATAACACTTGTTTGATATAAGCTTTTATTAGTTTGATGTTGGTTTACTTTGATTGTTGATTTTTAGTTTACGCGATTTAACTAAACGATTGAAATTAAAAGTAAACGCGTAAAAGTCTAAAATATATAATTGAGAGTTTGTGGTCGTAACATGACCTGAAAATGTAGGTTGTTACAAGTTCAGTTTTTGTATATAACCTTTAGCTTGCTTGAGTGAAGTAATTGAGTAATCACATATGTCTCATTCATGGATTTGCATGAGCATGTGTCGTTTTGTCGCCTTCGTTAGAGCATTGGTATTGGTCACATCAAGAACTGAACAAAACTGATTTACTTTCTTCAGTTCAGTTTCTAAAAATATAATTTTGATCTAATTCTTCAGCCTTCTCGAGTGAAGTAACTGAGCAATCACATATGTCTCATTCATGTATTTGCATAAGCATATGTGGTTTTGTCGCCTTCGTTGGAGCATTGATGTTGATGAAGATTACAATAATCAGTTCAACATAACATACCACCAAACCTGAACCTAGTTCAGCTCTTTAAAAACACCAATGACAAGGGTCAGTTTTAAAAGAAAAAGTGATTTTCAAAATTAATATAATTTTCTCTAAATAATTTCTTGTAAAAGAAAAGATTTACTTTTAATATTATTAAAAAGGGATATCCAAACGTTAGAATGACCTCACCCTCTTTCTCTTGCCTACTTTACAGTTGAATAGACGGCTATTCACTATTCTAGGTGTCAGAGTGATGAGGTGTAGTTTTATACACTTTTTTGGGGTCATTTGACCCTTATAATCATGCAATTATGTCTAAAATATACGCTTAATCGTTTTCTTTTGCATTTTTAGCACTTGGAAGACATTTGGAGGAAATACACGTGACTTGGGCTCAATTTTAGAAGAAACCAGACAAGATGACAATTTGGCTTGAAGACGGTTTGAAGAACCAAGATCAGAGTGTGGAGACGGCGTTTGGAAAGCTTGTGACGCCGTCTGAAAGTCATAGCGACAACGTCTGGTAATTTGTGATGCCATCTGGATCAGCCGTCATAAAAGAAGCCCTAAAAACCCTAGCGTAGCAACGGCGTCTGGATTAATTATGACGCCGTCGTAGCCCGAAAGTCTATATATACAAACTCGATTTTACATTTTTCATATGCATTCTTAGATAGAATTAGGGTTAGAGTTCGTGGGAGGTCGACTTGTACCAGATTTTGGGAATATTTTAGGGTTTCCCAACCCTTCTATATCATCCCTAATTGCTTGATCAATATAGTGAAGTTCTTTTATCCCTTATCTTTCAATATGTCTTATTGTTTGATTGATATTTGTGCTTCCTCTATCTTGAACATGCTAGGCTAGATCTTTTAAGTGTTTGCTTATGATTGCATGTGAATTGATATGTAGATCTTAATTATATTGCTTCTTGTTGATGTGTGTGCATGTTTAGACTCTAGAACCCTAGTTACTTAATTGAATATAAGATCTAGAGCGGCATGATTGTGTAGAAAGGATTCCATAGGTAACAGTCTTCATACTTCCTTACCCATATGCGAATGATCCCCTTTAAGTATTTTTAATGCGAGTATATCTCCCTAGGGGCTATGTAATAGTCTTCATACTACCTAGCATGTGTTTTGCCCTAGCAAGTTATCACGTAGATGGCATTTTCGTGTAATTCGTCATGCTTCTCAAAAATACTTACATATACATCACAAGTGTGACAAGGCAATCGAGTTAGGAAAATCATATCAAGGATCACGCATTATTAAGTAAACACTACTCCCTTATCATATGAATTCTTATCATTAGATTAGTTTAATTAATTAGATATTAGTTCTAAAACCAACCTCCTCAAAACCTGAGATTTTACTTACTTTTATAAAATATAAAAATACAAAAATAACCTTCTTTCAATCTCCTAGATCTTAGTTATATTTAGTTTGGACCTTCACAGTGCCATTCCCCTAGAAAACGATAACAACCCCCGTGTCTTGCCTATACTACACTACAACGGTTAGGTACACTGCCTAGGGAGTTGTAAAACTAAAGTGGGATTTACAACGCTCATCACAGAGGCATGCATCACTAACTTTCATTAAATGAAAAGTTTAGTTTT
Organism: Tanacetum coccineum; assembly: GCA_026074375.1. Taxonomy (NCBI): domain Eukaryota; kingdom Viridiplantae; phylum Streptophyta; class Magnoliopsida; order Asterales; family Asteraceae; genus Tanacetum; species Tanacetum coccineum. Next base: position 5,887 of record BQNB010049023.1, on the reverse strand, counting down.
CATGCAATAACAAACCATAAAACATTCCTCGCAACCCTTAACTTCCAAATGACAGTTACAAATTCTTTAAGAAGAAAGTGTAACTTTACCAATCACAAAAGGAAATCATACCAATTCACAAATCACTTATCACAAACCCACATAAACTTCCCCAAAACGGATCAAAACCATTCAAAACCCTAATCATAAAAATGGTAGAATCATCCAATCCAACTTAAATCCCCTCACCACCAGAGCTCATTCCAAAGGACGAACCTGACACCCAACCACATAATAGACCTGAAAGTCCAAATCTTTTTTACCTGCAATTCAGGCTGAATTCAACTTTGATGAGATAACCTTCAATACCAATAATGAAGTTGCCCTACTATAACCTCCACACCTAAACTCAGAATACTTTAAGGTAGTCTCTGAATTCATCTCAAAATGTTGTCTAAAGGATGCATTTACTAGAGCACCAAACCAATACAAAAAATACTTATTTGAATACTGGTATACTGCAAAAACTCTAAAAATCTCCAAAATATAGGTTTCCACTCCTACAGGGGGAATAACAGGAGAATTAAGTGTCAATTCCTTTACGAATGCTATTAAGGCAAACTACTTGTCTCACTCAAGTATGTATGTTAACAGACCTTCCATAGCAATAGTAAGATCCTGGTTTTCATCAGTTAGGTATAGTGGGGAGATTGGGGCAAAAGGAACCCTTAAAAAGAGTTGTCTTCCTCCTAGGTGGAGGTTGCTCATGGCCCAAATCATTCAGTGTCAATGGGGAAAGACAGGTAGGCTTGATCAAATATCCAACAAGGATGCTATCATTCTCTATTGTCTTACAAATGGGGTGGAAATAGATTTTGCTAGGTTAATTTGGGAAGATATAATCCATAAGTTGAACAAGAAATCTAGGGAAAAAGTTGTTCCTTATCCTAGGTTTATAATACATAATGCATGCATATAGAAATGATAAGCTTACTCTAAACCCCACTCAGGTCTTTAGTGTTCACAATTGGGTATTAAAGCCAAACCAACCTGAAGGGCCTCCCTTCACTGACCACATGCTGGCTATCTGCAAAGCAAAGGAGCCTATGGAATTCAAAGCTCCTAGAATCTCCTCAAGAGCTGAGAAGAGGGGTTCCCAAGGCAAAATGTTTGGAGCTAAAACTGGACTTAGAAGAAAACAATCTTCAAAGCACACATTTGAGTCCAAAACTAAGGCAAACAAAGGTGGGTCTTCTACAAGTCCTACTGGATTCAAAACTGGCCATTCAGATCAAGAAACTCAGTCCAGTTCAGTAGTGGACACAAACCCCAGCAAGCCTTCAGCTTCCACACCTGTGGTTGCTGAACTACATAAAGAGGGCCAGCAAGCAGCTGATGGCCTAACATCTTTAGGGGCCACCAGTGAAGAAGGAGCCTACCCTCGGCTCAGTAGTGATATGTATGCATATATTCATATTTAACCTATTTTCATTACTTCTACCATTTTTCACTCTGAGTCTGCATCAGGATGTGACATCAGGATGTGATGCTTTAGTAGAGCTGATCTTGGAATATCTACTCCTAATGATTCCATACCTCAACAACAAGGTATGGATGAAGGAACCCAAAACTATTCACTTGAGCATATATTTGTAGGGACTAATCCAAGTGTTCTTGTAGATAAAACCAAATCTGCTGGAGATGGGTTAAAAATTGCCCACACTCACTCAGGTATAAATGTAGAGTCCAGTTTTGATGAAATCTCAAAGACAATCAAGCTGGAAGATCTGTTAAAGCTGATGCAAGATGTAAAGACTGATTTCATGGACCTAGACTCCCTAGAAGATGAGCCTATCTTTGTTTAGGATGAAAATGAAGAGGAAGAAGAGGCAGACAAATATGAAGACACTCATGCTACCTCTCATGAAGAAACTAAATACTCTTCAGTTCCTCATCCTCCATCTCCAAAGACAGATCAACTTAAAGAACTAACCAATCAGGTTTTGTTGCTTCAATCTCGCTAGAACAAAAAGACCAAGGCTGAAGCTGAAGTTGCTTTACTTACAGCTCAACCCTTATTTCCAATGTGGATTAACTCTCTTAGCTTCTTGTAAAATCCATCAAACCTAAACTATCAAAGCTTGTGTCCTTTTATGACTTTAGCAACTTTATACCATCTGAGCTAAAAGAGCTCCCCTCCAAGATCACTGTATTATCTGGAGAAGTCAAAGAACTAAAGAAGTATGTTCAAGGAATGGAATTTGAGCTACCTGGAGACTTGAAAGAAATACCAAACAAACGGAGACATTCACTTCCACAGTCTATAGTCTTACCTCCCAGGTTACTGAACTAAAGACTCTTTAGTGGGAACTTTCAACAGAGTTCCTCGCTCTACCAAGTCAAGTCTCTTCAGTTCAAGCAAAGCTTAAGACTTTGAATGCAATTCCAAGTCTACTAAACAAGGCCACTGATACCTTTAACATGTTTGTACACATTATGGAAAATGCATTACCAAAAAATAGGGACAAAGGTGTTCCTTTAGCGGGCCAAGTTGGTGCTTCACTTGCTGAGGGGGAGAAGAACACAAACCAAGTTACCATCTTCCAGCTCTTTCAAAGAAAAATTGCAAAAAATTCTAAAAAAGCAAACCTAAAACAACAACCAACAACTACAACTCCACCAACTACTTCATCATTTCAATATCCTTTCTTTCCAAGTCCCCCAAGAAGCACTCCTCAAACTAAGGGGGAGCTTATCAAGAAATACAAAGGCAAAAAAGCCATGTCTTCCAAGGATGCAGAAGAAGAAGAGACTAAAAGTGATACTTATAATGATTATGCCAATCCAGCTGATTCTATGGTTGAATCCTCCAAGAAAAAGAAGTTGAAGAAGTTTGATTTTGTCACTGAAGGTGGTGAACAATTTCACTTTTTAGCTAAGAAAATCAAAGAGCAAAAGAGGATTGAAGAATCTCTCAAAGCTGATTTGGCCAAACAAGAAGTAGAAGAGGCAAAGAATGAACTGGTTGATCTTATGGGCATTGATGTAGTGACAAAGTTCTACAAAAACAAGTTATTATGTGATAAATACTGTGACAAAATGCTGAAAAGAAGGAAAAGCTCTAAGATCACAAATTGTGATGTTCTCACAAGGAGTGGCCCTATCACGCTGAAAGTATATAGGGAGGATGGAACTACTAAAGTCATTCCTAACTTCAAGACCAGTGACCTGCATCTGGCTGAATGGAGGGAGGTAGTACAAGCTTGTCCTAACAGAAAAGGGAAAGGATGGAAAACCATCTATGAGCAGATAAAAGCAAGAATGGATTACCTTCATCATACTGAAGAAGAACTAAAGATTGACTTCAACAAACCTCTTGTAGAACAAGACCCTATGGATGAGCTTAATGATCTATCTAACAAGAAAAGGAAAAAAGCTGATGACTTCCATGACTACTTCAGATCAATGGTCTAGCTAAGGCAGTAAATAATGTAATCGTTTGTAATAACTTTATCGTTTGTATTATAATGTATTGAAAGTTAGAACGAATGGTTATCAGTTTATGTTGTTCAAATTATACCAGATTGTAAGAAGAAGTTGTTTTGCTCACTTACTACTGATTTTAACTTAGGATATTTGTATATTTAAATAGGGGGAGATTGTTGGGGTCAGTTCTTGAGCCCTTTAATCTCTCAGTAGATTTAAACATAAAATTCCCTAAGTATAAGTCAAGCTGAAGACAGTTCAGCTTGAGTCGCTGACGAAGGTTTAGCATCAGTTCTTTAGGTACTTACAAGATCAAGATCATCTTTACTTCAGTTTAGGTGGCGGTTCATAAAATGAAGAAGACCTTAGCAAGAGCTTCAGTTCAGCTTGGTTGACAATTTCAAGCTAAACGATGTCTATCTCCTTAATAGAAGATAAAAACAAAAGTTTTGTTTCACTTCTAGAAGGTTTACAAGGCGGGAAAAAGATTGCTTTATATCAAAAGGAATAAAGCAATCTCCTTTGGAAAAGGTACTTTTAAAGTTGGTATAGAAGTACAACAACTTTCCTTAAAGGATTGTACCTGGTACTTTAGAGCATATCTGCATTAACAAGTATCTCAACTGTAACACCCCCAAATTGGGTCGCAACGGAAAGTACGTCCGGGAGTGTTACATAATACAACAACACAATACACAAGAGAACGACCTCTAAATGAGTCGTTTGAAAAGTAATCTCGTTGAATTTCTTGAAATCTAAATTGTTGTAACATTTGTCCCAGAGTTTGCATCACTATGAAAAGCATGAAATAATAAAATGAGATTACATGAACCCGCCGTCTATGTAATATTCCGTTAAGGCAACGTATAAGTAAGGTAGTATGAAGACTATTATAAGGCCCCTAAGAGTACATTACATGCAATTGAAATATCTTAAGAGGGATCAACCATATTAGGGGTAAGGTAGTATGAAGACTATTACCGAAGGTATCCTTTCTACACACTCGCGTTTCCCTAGACGTCTACACCAATTTAATGTCTTATGGCTAGTTTTCTAAAGCCTAACGCGCACATCCATCACAAGAAGCAACATTAAAAGGATCTGCAATCTAAGTTTCATGCAATCATAAGTAAATACTAAAGGATCTAGCCTAGCATCTTATGCACAAGAGAAGAACCAAAATTAATTAAATAACACATAGACATATTGAAAGATTAAAGGGATAGATGAACTTCACTTGATTAAAACATGGATTGAAGACTGTTACAATAGGGTTCTAAGGCCCTAAAGACGGCCTAAAAAGCTGCCAAACTCGAGTATAAAAGTTAGGGTTTGTCTCCTAAAAGTTACGAACCTAAAACCCTAAAATCGGTTTTGTATATATAGAGAAATTGTCATGACAGCGTCATGTTGTAATCGTGACGCCGTCGCCACATAGAATCTTCTAGAGCCACTTTAAGTCGGCTACGTCCTGACGCCATCGCCAAATCCATGACGTCATTACTTTGAAAATCCTAATGTCATCGCTTGAAGTCTACGACGCCGTCTCCACGCTCTGTTTGCATAATTCTTCAAAGGATTTGGTGTAGAGTCGTAGTCTTGTCTGTTTTTCTCCAAATGAGCCCAAGTCACGTGTATTTCCTCTAAATGTCATCCAAGTGCTAAAAACATGAAAACAAATGATTAAGCACATAATCTGGGCAAATTTGCATGATTTAGGAGGTTAAATAACCCCGCAAAAGTGTATAAAATGACACCTCATCAAATACCCCTACACTTAGGATTTGCTTGTCCTCAAGCAAATGGGCTTTTCTACCTAGATAATAGCAATGTTGGGGGCATTTAACCTACTCTTCAAAAGCAGTTTACGACATAACCTCCTAGACCTCATATTTAAAAGCACGGATTGTATATACTAACACCTCACATAAGTGTTTGGATTCTCTCTTTCACTCAGATGTATAATGAATTATAACAATAATGGGAAATAGAAAATTAACACTCATTACGTGTCATAGCATATAAATTACTATAGGCTTGGTAAAGGATCAAACCTTCACCGCTCGGCTCAAGTACTAGTCATTACTATCAAAGAGGTCATTTTATGTAGGTGTAAGATAACATTAATGGAAATGGAAATAGATGGGATACATTTAGGGAGTGACTTTTTGGGTGGATTTGGGGTGAAAGAGTTAGCTAATTATTTATATGAATACATGCTGATTGGGTTGCTAAGCCAAAGACTTAGACAAAGATATACAAACTCTATAGAACTCTACATCAATATCTTTTCTTTTTCTTTTCTATTTCTTTTTTTAAAATAATACATCATAACTTGGGCTTATAGATACACCCCTACACTTGAGTTTTAGAACTCATAATTACAATCTAACTAATGACCCGAATTGAGGTGGATCAACAT
>BQNB010049022.1:19344-42247 GCA_026074375.1 Tanacetum coccineum | reverse complement strand
CCCGGTTCACCAAGCTCCACCTTACCAAGATCCGGCTTCGCAAACACAAGGTGTGTCGAAGGATGACTTTCAAAACTACGTTAAAGCTAATGATGCAGTTATGAGAAATATGCAAAACCAAAATCAAAACTTGCAAACTCAAATGACCAATTTAACGGACATGCATTCCAAATTCGTAAATTTAAATACCGCTTCTACTTCGAGTTCGGGTTCACTTCCTAGTAATACCATTACTAACCCGAAGGTAGACTTGAAGGGTATTACTACCCGAAGCGGTGTTGAGTATCAAGGACCCACGATTCCTACTTCTTCTTCTCCTCCTAAAGTAGTGGAACGTGAAACCGAGGTGACAAAGGACACGGTGCCTCCTACTAATAACGGAAGTACCAAAGACGTCCAACCTCCGGTTGTCCAAGTTCAACCCCAAGTACCAAATTCTGAGCCCGTTATTGCTCCGAAGCCTAACCCGAAACCATCAATTCCATATCCGTCTAGACTTAATGACCAAAAGATCCGCGAAAAAGCTAACAATCAAATTGAGAAATTTTACCAAATCTTTCAAGATTTGCATTTCGACATTAGCTTCGCGGATGCTTTAATTCTCATGCCTAAATTTGCTTCGACACTTAAGAGTTTAATCAGTAACAAAGAAAAATTGTTTGAATTAGCAAGAACTCCGTTGAATGAGCATTGCTCGGCGGTTCTCCTCAAAAAGTTACCCAAAAAACTTGGAGACCCCGGCAAATTTCTCATACCGTGTGATTTTCCCGGAATGGATGAGTGCTTAGCCTTGGCCGATCTTGGCGCTAGCATAAATCTCATGCCATTATCCGTGTGGAAAAAGCTTTCTCTTCCGGAACTCACTCCGACTTGTATGACTCTTGAACTTGCGGACCGTTCGATTACCCAACCGATCGGTATCGCCGAAGATGTCTACGTAAAAGTAGGAAAGTTCTAATTCCCGGCCGACTTTGTAGTCGTAGACTTTGATGCCGATCCCCGAGTCCCCCTAATTCTCGGGAGATCCTTCTTAAAGACCGGACGTGCTTTGATTGATGTTTACGAAGGAGAATTAACTCTTCGTGTTGGAAAAGAAGCCGTAACATTCAATCTTGATCAAACTTCGAGATACTCCTCTAATTATGATGATAATTCGGTTAACCGAATCGACGTCATTGAAATGGCTTGTGAGGAGTATTCTCAAGAAGTTCTCGGTTTCTCCGATGTGATCGCGAGTGGCAATCCCACTCCTTATTATGACCCGATCATTTCTACCTCTTCTCCGACTCTCACTCCCTTCGGGGATAGTGATTTTCTTCTCGAGGAAGTCGACGCTTTCCTCGCTCTTGAAGATGATCCAACTTCACCGGAAGTTGATCACTCTTATTATGACCCGGAGGGGGACATTCTTCTTCTTGAAGCATTTCTCAATGATGATCCATCATTACCCCCTCCCACTCAAGGAAATTATTTGCCTGAAATTCAAAAAGAACTTAAAGTTTGTGAAGCTAAAAATGATAAATCTTCAATTGATGAACCTCCCGAGGTCAAACTCAAGGACTTACCTCCTCATCTCGAATACGCATTTTTGGAAGGTGACAACAAGTTACCCGTCATAATTGCTAAAGACTTGAGTGTCGAGGAAAAAGCCGCTCTTATAAAGGTTTTGAAGTCACACAAGCGAGCCATCGCTTGGAAACTCTCCGACATTAAGGGTATTAACCCGGAATTTTGTACTCACAAGATTCTTATGGAAGAGGACTACAAACCGGCGGTCCAACACCAAAGACGGGTGAATCCAAAGATCCACGATGTCATCAAAAAGGAGGTTGAAAAACTTCTTGACGCCGGATTAATTTACCCGATCTCGGATAGTCCTTGGGTAAGCCCCGTACATTGCGTACCGAAAAAAGGTGGCTTTACCGTTGTTGAAAATGATGAAAACAAGTTAATTCCTACTCGATTGGTTACAGGATGGCGTGTATGCATTGACTACCAAAAGTTAAATGAAGCCACCCGTAAAGACCACTTTCCACTACCGTTTATGGATCAAATGCTCAAGAGATTAGCGGGAAACGAGTACTATTGTTTTCTTGATGGTTTCTCGGGTTACTTTCAAATTCCCATCGACCCTCATGATCAAGAAAAGACAACATTCACGTGTCCTTATGGAACGTTCGCCTACCGTCGCATGCCTTTCGGCTTATGCAATGCACCGGGCACGTTCCAAAGGTGTATGATGGCTATCTTTCATGATATGATCAAAAAACGATGGAAGTCTTCATGGACGACTTCTCGGTCTTTGGGAATTCATTCAAAAATTACCTCTCTCGTGTTGACATAATGCTTAAACGTTGTGAAGACACTAATCTTTGTCTAAATTGGGAAAAGAGTCATTTCATGGTTAAGGGAAGGAATGTCCCTTAGCCATAAGATTCCAAAATGGATTAGAGGTCAGATAAAGCCAAAGTCAATGTGATTGCTAAGTTACCTTATCCCACCACCGTGTTCTACTTCAGCATCAAATTGGTTATACTTAGTTTTCTTCATCAGTAATCATTACATAGAGTCTACAGAATTAAAGATTCAAGAAATGGTTAACATATGGGTTTCAGGGGAAGCTTATTGTTAAAATGTTTAATCATTTATATGCTACATCAAGGTGAAGGTTTTTACTACTACTAGCCTTTGTTCCTACTGCTAGTGTAAGTTTCTACTACTCAAGTTCATTTTTCTTAAGGTGCGTAATGGAGGGAAATTTAGGTCATTAGAATATTTGGATTAGAAGTGTAATATTGGTTCGTAGCTGTGAAGATCAAAGTTGCATACTTTAGTCTCCTATTTGATATTAACAAAAAGGGGAAGAAGATTTGATGATTTGCAACTTGTAGATCCTTGGTAGCTTAAGGGGAAGTTTTCATTCGTATATTAACTTCAGGGGAAGTTCGTGCTTATTTGGTTTTGTCATTATCAACTAGGGGAAGATTGTTGGGAATTATATTTGAGTTGATAAGACAAAACAAGAATGAAACAAGATGGAAACAAGAAGGACCAAAGTTGTTATTATGGGATTCTACAAGATGTAGGAGATAATGAAGATTTGGTCAAAAAGAAGATAAAGATGAATATTAATGAGAAGATAAAGATGAATAATTAATTGATTCTCTCATTAATATCTTTTATTAGTTTCCATGTAAGCCTTGACTCCTTATGCTATAAAAGGAGGTCCAGGCATATTGTTTTAGGCATTCAGAAAAGTGTGTGTTCATCATATGAGAGTCGACTAGATACAAAAGTGTGTGTGTACACGTTTGTATAATTAGTGTAGACGTCTATAGTTTAGCCTCAAGGATTGTAAATCCCTGTTACTAGTTAGAGTAACCGATCTATTCTGATCAAATAGTATTTGGGGCTGTGATTGAATAAAAGAAAAACCTTGAAAAACATCATTGTTCTTATTGTTATTATTCCGCTGCGTAATGTTTATCTTTGATGTTTATTATCCTAGATTAGATCTAAACAATTTGAGTCTTAAACGATCTATAGGTTTCCACACTCTTATTTGACAATTCTTCAACATGTCTTGGTTTTCGAGGTGCTCGTGGTGTGGAGGTCCGTTCAACAGTAGAAATTCTCAGCATTGTACCAGTGTGAGTTTCGGAGATGAGCCCGTCTATGACTCTAATCCAAATTCTTATAATCAAACTCCTGATTTTTATGACCATGGGGGTGCCATCCCATGTTGCCCAAAATCCTCTACCCCACCCCGCCCCCTAAAAGGTCTTTGATGCGGTTTCTTTAGGCCTACCCCGTATTTAACAAAGATGCACACGAGTTGCTAAAAAAATTTCGAACTCGTGCCACGTCAGGGAAAAATTTCACCAAAAGCGATGAGATGCCTCAAAAGTCCATCCCAAGTTTGTGAAACCCCCCCCCTACTCCCCCTCTCCGAACATTTGGGGCATTGATTTCATGGGGCCGTTCCCGTCTTCACGAGGGAACAAATATATACTCGTGGCGGTCGACTACTTGTCAAAATGGGTTGAAGCGAAAGCGCTCCCCACCAACGACGCCCGAGTTGTTTGCAAGTTTCTTAAATTTCTCTTCGCCCGATTTGGTACCCCTCGTGCTATCATAAGTGATCGCGGAACCCATTTTTGCAATGACCAGTTTGCTAAGGTCTATGCTTATATATGGGTACTCATTCGTCTATCCCATCGGCGTATCACCCACAAACAAGTGAGCTAGTTGAGGTTTCCAATCGTGGCTTGAAACAAATTCTTGAAAGGACCGTAGGCGAGAACCGTACCTCTTGGTCAGACAAACTAGATGATGCACTTTGGGCCTTCCGTACAGCTTACAAAACACCCATCGGGTGTACTCCTTACAAGCTCGTGTATGGAAAGGCATGTCATCTACCGATTAAGCTCGAGCACAAAGCCTACTGGGACTTGAAGCATGCTAACTTTGACCTTTCGACCGTGGGTGATCACCGCAAAGTTCAACTCAATGAATTAAATGAACTTCGTGATCATGCCTATGAGAATTCTTTGATTTACAAGGAGAAAACTAAGAGGATCCATGACGCCAAGATCAAAAATCGCGTTTTAAAGTCGGTGATCAAGTCCTCCTCTTTAACTCTAGATTGAAGATATTCTTGGGTAAGTTGAAATCCTGTTGTATATTTGGCAGTTTTTGTTTGTTTTTGGTCATTTTAAGCTCGTTTTTGGAGGTAAAAGATATGTGTAATTAAGCACTTATCAACGGTCATCGAATTAAGCACTACTTTGGAGGGGACGTACCAAAATTGGTTGTCCTGGATCTCCAAACCTTCCCCAAGGACAAATGAATTTGGGGATTAGGTCAAGCTTAGTGACCCTAAACAAGTGCTTCGTGGGAGGCAACCCATACTTATCGTAGCAGTAATATTATGTAGTAATGAATAAGTGTTTTTTGTTGTGAGGAGTTGTGCCTCTTTCCATTCTCGTTTGCTTGTTTTTTTTGTGATTGTCCATGATTGTCCCGGATTTTTAAAGCCTCTCGTGCTCGCGGTTTTGTCCTTCGATCACTCGAGCTTTAAATTCTCAGCTTCATTTGGGAAATCCAATATCCAAATCTAATCGACTAACGTTTATCTTTAAGCATACTTAATAAACAGCTTAGGATTTACGTAGAAACCCTTCTTAAAACATTGAGGACAATGTTTAATTCTAGTATAGGGGGATCTATCGATTTGATTGTGCCTGCAGTCGTTGTTTTCACGTAATCTCATTTTTACCACCAAAATTTCAAAAAAATAAAAAAATTTAAAAATTTTCAAAAATAAAATAAGTGTTTTGTCACAATTTTGACTTTCCTTAACTTTTAGGCTAAGCGTTCGCGAAAATTCGCGAAGAACAAAAAATGATAGAGTTAAGTATGAGTTGGATGCTAAACAAGGATTAGTTGGAAATCTTAAGAGCTCATGTATGTAATTTGTGGCTTTTTCTCCTATAAGCTCCTAACCGGATTAATAATACGTGCTGTTTTTGGAGATTAAACTTAAATCAACAATTTTTATATAGTATATAGCAAAAATTAATAATTATAAACTGTGGGGAGCATCTTAACTGATATTTAACGGTGATTTCGTTTTAAGCTTGGTTTGGAGCAAGTAAAAAGTCGAGGACGATGAATTTATCCTTTTTGGGGCATTTTCGGATCGAAATGCATCTTGTTCTATGATCCCTAACAGTTATGAAAATAACGAAAGTCAAAATAAGTTAGTATCTTAAAAAAATGGAAAAAATGCAAAAATATTAGTAGGAATAAGTGTATATCCTTTAATGGTAAAAACAGGGACTTTTCGAAGCTATTGATTCTTTAATTCCCATCGATGAACACTTAGCTACTTTTCGAGGTAATTAGTCGAGGGGATCGAGATTCTTAGTTTTCTAAGTGCTTACTTATAGCATTGCGTGAGGACACAACAATATCTTAGTATGGGGGATTTTGGTATGTGTTTAATTACACATACCTTTGACCACTAAAACCGGACTTAAATGACTAAAAACGTACCAAAAATACATTGTATTTATATGTTTTGCATTTGTATTATGCAGGAAACGAATATCTAAGAAAAGGACAAAAAATCAAAGCCAAAACGACAAAACCAAGCACGAGAACGAAAAGACCGTGAGAAGTCAAAAAGACAAAGTCAAAGTTAACAAAAGTCAAAAAGTCAAAGTCAACCCCGGGATGAGGCATTGGAAAGAGCATCGAAAACCGAACCTGAAAACCTAAATTGCCAAAAGTGGGTCCACCCATACCCACCTAGTGGGCCCGGGTCAGCCCACTTATACTTTACAAAACCTTATAAACCTTAAGCATAAATAAATGCCCAAGTCCAATTTTTTTTATAACACCGGCCCAAACACCAAGCCCAACACCCTTATAACTCCACTCCCGTTAATCCCCTACCCTTTTAAACTTAACCCCGTTAGTCCTTAAAAGGACTAACGGTGCGAACATTTATAAACTCCAAGGACCAAGGTTGTATCACCACAAGGACTAAAATGTATAACCTTAAGGGACCATTCCTGCTATTTCCCCATACTTGTGCCCTGAGGAAATGGATCTTATGGTTATGTAACTATCTATTATGAAATAGAATGGTGATGTTTATTTTAATTTCTACCATAGTTTGAATCACTATAGGCTAAAAATTGTTTGGTAAGGTGGAATGCTTGCTAGAGATGTTATGGCTATTGAATCTGTGTTTAGCATGAGTGGAAGGATGTTAGATGCATTAAGGAGTTATCTAGCTCCTCCTGACGTTGAAAGTTTAATTTGCACCCAAGTTGGTTTTGTGACGTCACAGAAAATTAGGATGAGATGCAAAACATTAAAGAAGGTAACTTTATCATTACTATTTAACATCTCTTTATCTTACTTAAATTATTGATGTATACTCTAAAATTTTATATTATTATATAACACAAACCATTGTTTTTTTCATACAGCTGTAGAGCTTGTAAAAAAAAGGAGGTGGTGTTGTTGGAGGTGGAGCAATAAGATGATTGTTGGTTCTTTTATTCTAGTCTGTTTTGTTTCTTAGTACTTGAATAAGGATTTGAAGATGGTTTGATTTGTTCTTATGTTTGTAACTTAGTATGATGTTTTGTTTGATTTCAATTTGGTTGTTAGTTTTAAACAACCTGGATTAATGTGTTGATGACTTTATGTTAATCAATAATCATCTTATGGTTTATCAGCTTTGTCATAGATCGAATTTTGCTTGTAATTTTTACAGTAATAATTTGGAAAATAGCTCCCCTTTTCAAACAACATATTCTTATTAGGTTTTGCGGAGAACCGAACCGAATAAACCGATTACTTATTTGGTTGGATTGGATTGGTTTTGTAAACTTTGGTTTGGGTATCGGGTGTTTAAAAATATTTTTGAAAACCGAATAACCCAAACCGATTAAACCTTTTAAACCGTAAACCGACCGAACGAACACCCCTAGTTACAGCCTTCTAAAGAAAGCCTATAGTAAGAATAATAATCCAAGACTAATAAAAGTTTGCTGCATCTTGTCGGCTCACAACATTGTTGCAGCCTTCTAAAAGGTCAAGGGTTACAATTGCATCGATGTTATAATATTAAGTGTGAATTAATAAATAGATCTCTTTTTGTTAAATTTAAATATGCTTTTGAACTTTGACTATTTTATTTTAAGTTTTTAAATAAGCTATGTATATACGGGAAACCTAAGAGTTTATGAAACCAAAGGTCCGTAAGTCCCGATACTAGTCTCTGTGGGGTGTCAAAAGCCTGGTCACTTAGCCGCAAGGTTGGGATGTGCCGAGACGAAAGTCACTACATGTGATGATCTCGCCTTCAAACTTATTATTCACTGGTGGAACTGAAGCAAAAAATTTTGGCAAAACGTTGATCCAGGTTTGAAATTCAAAATGCACGGATCACCCTAAAGAAAGATTTATATTTTAAAATAATTGTCGGGAGTAAAAAGTTCACAAGTTGCAAATATGAGTAGTGTTAGCATCTTAACTGATATTTAATGGTGATTTCGTTTTAAGCTTGGCTTGGGACGAGTAAAAAGTCGGGGACGATGAATTTATCCTTTTTGGGGCATTTTCGGATCGAAATGCATCTTGTTCTATGATCCCTAACGGTTATGAAAATAACGAAAGTCAAATATGTTAGTTAGTTGCTAAAAAAATACAAAAATATTAGAAGGAATAAGTGTATACCTTTAAGAATGGTAAAAACGGGGGCTTTTCTAAACTCTTGATTCTTTAATTCCCCTCGATGAACACTTAGCTACTTTTTGAGGTAATTAGTCGAGGGGGATCAAGATACTTAGTTTTCTAAGTGCTTACTTATAGCATTGCTGAGGGACACAGCAAATAACTTAGTATGAGGGGATTATTTGTATGTTGTTTAATTAACTTCATACCTTTTGACAATAAAAACTACTTAATGACCAAAAAACGACCAAAATTACATTGTATTCGTATGTTTTTTTGCAATTGTGTATTGTGGCAGGTCTCGGATATCCAAGAAAATGACAAAAACGAAGCAAAATGACAAAACCTAGCACGAAGAACAGAAAGACAATGAAAAAAAGAGAGACCAAAACAAAGTCAACAAAAAAAAGTCAAAGTCAAAGTCAACCCCGGGAAGTGGCATTGGAAAAAAGCATCGAAAACCAAACCCGAAAACCTAAATTGCCAAAAGTGGGCCCACCTGTACCCACCTAGTAGGCCCGAGTCAACCCACTTATATCTTTATAAGCCTTAAGCCTTCTAAAAGGCCCAAGTACTTTTAAACCATACCCGGCCTAACAACTAGCCCACCATCACCCTTTATAACACCCCGTTAATCCCCTTCCCTCTTAAACTTAACCCCGTTAGTCCTCAAAAGGACTAACGGTGCAAACACCAACCCAACTTCAAGGGAAAAATTGTAAAACTCAAGGACTATAATTGCAATACATTTATATAACCTCAGGGACCATTCTTGCCATCTTTCTAATCTTTCAAAAACAGCGTGAAAGCACTGTATATCTCCCACACACAAAGTGTGTGTGTCCTGCCCTCACTACCCGCCAAAATGCCAACACTATTCCCCTTTCTTCTCCATTTTGTCTACACACCCCACACCTTATCCTACCAATTGCCACCTTGGCAATCCCTTGCATTTCTATTCGTCAAGGAATCAAGACAAAAGATAAAGGGCTATGATTAAGCGACTTGGACACTACTCAAATTCAATGGCCAAGATGAGTCTTTGAAGGCTCTCACACAAGAAGCACACCTGCAAGAGCTCTCACAAAGAAAGCACAACTCCTAGAATCTTCTTTTGATTAGTATAAATAGGTTCATTTGTAAGCCTTTGGAAGTTATTTTTTTTTCTTAAGTTTTTTTTCACCTAGTTGTAATTTTTAGCTTATTTTTAGTGTAACTTTTTAATATTGTAAGGTTTTCTTTATGAATTAATAAAATTTAAAGTTTTATCTTAAATCCTGTTTTACTCATTTGTGTTTAAAAGCTATCAAGAATCTTGCATAAGCCTTTTATAAGAACTTATTTAATCATATTGTTAAACTGTTTTCATTTATATATAAAGTTTTTAAGAAAATTTTACAAAAACAAAAAAATCTACCCTTAAAATACCAAAGCTTTTTGGATGATAAGCCGGATTTGGATGGGCTTATGGATACTACTAGCTTATCTTTGATAAGCTAGAGCTAGTAGATAAGCTCTGTTGAGCTCATTTGCCCTGTTTTGAGCAAGAGCCTTTGTAAGTTTCATTTTTCCATTTATAGTTTATTTACTATTCAACTGCTTATTGTTGCTTATTGCTTGTTCTTATTTACTTATTTATGCTTTGTTATGATGTCTATTGCTTATTATGCTTAGGTTATAGTATAAAAATCTTGTGTGCAAGTTTTTCTTATATTTTGTCTTAAATTAGCTTAAAAGTTGCATAATCCTTAATCCTGTTGTTTTTTATGATTTAAGTGTTAAACGTTGCTTAATATGTTTGTTATAAGTCATCTATAATCTGGTATTAAGGTTTTGTTCACTAAAAATCAAGTTATTAAGTTTAAATTGGTAAAAACAGTTTTAAAGGAGTGTTTGGTATAAATGTTTTAATGGGTCAAGATTGCATTTTGACACTTAAGTCAGTTTAGTTTAGCTTAAAGTAGTCCAAAATTTTAGTTTGTTTAAGTGTTTGTTAGGTTCACCTAAATGGACTCAAACAAAGAAGCTTCGGTCACTCGAAGTTACAAGACAAAAGTCTAGCTCGAAAGAAAACAGGTTAGAAACAAAGCTCTATAGCCTGCATTGTCATTTTTGTGTTTTTGCCAAAAATGTCAAAAGTGCTAAGTGTTTAAAACATTTGAGAAATTGCTTTTTCAAATGCTTATTGTGGCTTATCCTGAATTTCAAACTCTATTTTGATTGTTGATATAAGCTCTTTGAGGTCAAAGCTTAATCTGTTTGTAGGCTATATAGTCATAAGGATCTGTTTGTTTGCTTATTTTTAAGCTCAAAATTGGTGTTTTGTTAAGATTGCAAAAATATGCAAAAATTTATCTAAGTGTTGAATCAGTGTGAGATAGCTTTTTCATGAAGCTTTTTAAGTGCTTATTTGAATTTCAAACTGATTTTTCATTGTTGCTTATTGTAGCTTTTTGTTAAGTGGTATAAGCCACTTTGCCATAAGGATCTGTTTAAGAGCTTATTTTTAAGCTCAAAAGTGCCCCCTTTGCTGTCTTGTTAACTGTTTTTAGCCATTTTGCTTATTTGCCTTATCTGAGCTTATTTGCTTATTTCTTTTGCTTAAGTTAGGTTTAATATTTCTCATTAGCTTAGTTTAAGTTTAATTTAGCTTATTTCCTTTAGGGTTAAGCTTATTTAGGCTTATTTGCACTTTTAGTTAAAAAATTTAGGTAATATAGCTTTTTAAGTAATTTGTCCATTTAGCTTAGCTTAGCTTGTTTGGTTGTGCTTATTTTTGTTCCATATTGCTTATTAGGTGTAACTTAATATCTGTCTTAGCTTATTTTTCATTTTCACTAGCTTAATTTTTCTTAAAATGCTTAACAGTTTGTCAATTTAAGTGTCTTAGTGTTTAGCTTAATATGTCCCCTTTAACTGCTTAATTTGTGCTTATTTGTGGTTTATAAAAAAAGTGCTTTTGTAAAAATTGCTTATTTAGTGCTTTTTTAAAAAGTTGTAAAAAAATGGAAAACAAAAACGTTTGGGATTAGGGGAAGTCCCATGTGAGCAAGACTCGAACCCGGGACCTCTACCCTATTCACCAAATGTTTTACACAACACACACTCTACCACTTGCCCTGGGGTCTTTTTCGTTTTATCTTTGCACAATTAATTCTTTATAGTAGTTTTAGCCCGTTTGGTTTGTAAGCTGTTTTTGGCTTATTTCACAGCTTATTTGATAAGCTATTTTCCCTAGCTTATTTTTATTATATTCCTCATTGTTCAATGCACTTTTGCTAAATTTTTCAGAATTTTTATAATTAGTTTAGTATTTTTAAACATTTAATTTCCTTAAAATCGTTTTTAATTCATAAAAAATTATAAATAGTCAAAAAAAATATAATTATTTTTAAAAGAAATTTCTTTTAACATTTAGGACTTAGGAAAATTAGATTTGCTTTCGTAGGGTTAAAATTGCAAAATTTGATTTTTTAAAAGAACGGGATTGAATCCCGTTCACGTTTTTTGTGTTTTTAAGCTTAAATCACTTTCGTTTTTGGTCTAGTTTCCTTAGTTCTTATCTTCTAGTTAATTAGGACTTATAAAAATCAAAAAGATTATTTTAGGACTTAATTTTGATAATTTAGGGTTTTTAGGATCCCCGTTTTGCATTTTTAAGTTTTAAATAGTTTTGCCTTAATTGTTTTTAAGTGTTTGCATTAATTTTACCATAGTTTTAGAAAACCAATCAAAATCTTGTTCCATTCAAGCATCGATTCTCAAAACGAATCTCTACTTTCAATTGCATTCCTCGTTGGGGATAACGACCCGGGAATTATACTTCCGGATTTTCTATATTGAGATTTTTTATTCTTATTATATATTTATATATTTATTATATTTAATATACATTAAGGGTTGAGTTTCTTCATTGTCAAAGGCCCATGGAAAGCCTTTTGAGAGTCCCATGGCCGGTTACATGTATGAGTATAAATACCCTCACCACACCTGGAGAGGGTGTTGGTTGGTTGGTTGGTTCATTTTCACATAATCTAATCTTTCTTTCTTACTTACTTTCTCTCACTAAAACCTTCCTCCTATCCACTTTCTCTCTCTAGAATTTCTTCATAGTTATTTAGTGTTATAGATTGCTAGCATATTCTACAATAATTACACACAATCAAGAGAAAAATGAAAATCCTTAATTTTTATATGTGTTATGAGTTTTGTTTAAGAGACTTGGGTATGGCATTGCATGTGATTGGTTGGAGTTAGTAGGTAATGTTTTGATAGGTTTTAGAGTAAATAATTAGGACTGTTTTGAAACAGTAGCAAAAACGTGTTATAGGAAAAATATTTTGGCCTGGAGCCTATGATTAAATTACATGTCTGGATCGATATATGTCTTGGCATCATAGAATAGTTGGATTTCCAACCATCTAACTTGGATGAGGGAGATATGGTTAAACAATAGAAAATAGGTCAAATCTGCACCTAATGATTAGGAAAACGATGTTAAAACTCTAGGTTTTTGCAATAAAAGGTTAGGTTTTAAAAGTTTGGGTTCCAGTGTAGAACAATTCTTAAGGAAGCTATATAACATTTTAGCCTCACACCTTCATTGCTATCATGGTTTAGGAAATATGGCCATTTCCGTAAAGGGTAAAATTTTTGGAAACTTTCTGTTTTGTGTAACCAAGGGTAAAAGAGTCTTTTACTATGGTTCTGAAACTTTGTAGATTATGAGTCTTACATTTTTGGAAACTAGACATAAAGAGCTTTCCAGGAGTGAAAGCCTCACATTTAGAACATTTGTGAGCTAGGAGATATGAGTCCATGAAGTCGAGTTAAAAATCAAAAACTGAGTTTTTACGTCTAGTCTCAAAATTTAAAAACGTATAGTACACTTTGATAAAATAAAAATTAAAAGCCGAAACTTAGTATAGGTTCATTTACCTATAAGACCAGATCACAAGTCATTTTGGGAGTAAAAAGGATTTGGGGAAGTTCTAGTGGAATGCCATGCTTATCTCAGAAACATATCTCATGATCACTTGTTTAATTTTTACGTATTGTTACTTTTATCGTACTAAGTCGCGTCACGTCTTTTAGGTGGTGCTTAGAAGTACTTCTCGCTCGACCGAAGATTTACTTTACTTCTGATCCACTTACTTAAACGGTGAGTTCATAGCCTCGCCTTTCTACCTATAAATGTTTTTATAAACCCCGCGAGGGAGATACATGCTAGTTTTATAAATTGAAAACAAGTGATTTTCGGTATGCTGGACCTGATTGTGAACTAATTGCATAAGTACCTATTGCAAAAAGGCCCTAATTTCATGCACTCTTAATTACCTATGATGGGTGAGCGCTAGTACATTAAGTAGATCTATTGGGCCGTGACTGCCTTGTCTGGGGTTGTGACATCCATGGCGTGATCACCCCTAAAGGACATTTTGTATTGAGAATTTCTTTAGGTATATTGCAATATTACTTAGTTGTGGGGCAAATGATTACATATTTATAATATGTTGGTTAACGTTTCAGTGGCATGAGCTTAATGCATTAGTGATTATAACTTGTTTGATCCACAAGTTTTCGATGATTAAAAATACTTGTGTTCACTCTTTATTTCATATAAACTCTATGGATTCACTCAACGTTTTTGTTGACTTTTTAGCATGTTTTATCTCAGGTAATCAGGGTTGAAGACTTGGAGAGGCGAATGGAGTTTAGCGCGAAATGTTTTGACTAAACTTGTTTTGGTTCCATTAATTGAAAACACTTTGTGTTAGGGTTTTAAAACTTATGTTATGATGTTGTATGGTGACGATCTTGTGGACAAATTTTTGACTCTGATCTTACATGAATGGGACAATGTTATGTTTTAAACGTCTCTTTTGAGTCGTTTCTTTATCTTCTTATCGGTTGTTTTTGTATGAATTAAAAACCCAAACGGTGGTTCAGCTGCAAAATATATTTGGGGGTGTTAAAGATTGGTATCAAGAGCTTAAGTTATAAGAGAAATAGGGTCGTTGTTCAAAAAAAAATAAAACTAATAACTTTTTTTTTCTTCTCGCGCGATTAAGATCCTCGCTGGCCTCGTCCAAGTCAAGCTTTTGATTACTATTTATGTACTTTTATGCACGTTTGGGTGCATTGCTATTAAAATATTTAAATAATAAATATTATGATATATTAAGATATATATCGATTATCATACTTATTCCAAAAGCGTTAAAAAATTTATTTGCTTTAATTACATAAAAATGTAATTCATATACATAACAAATATTATCATTCATATTTGGTTTATTATTGATCATCACGTTCGTTCATGGAGCATTGTCATGCATTTGCATATTTGCATAAGTTATTATTCATATAATATTTTTTTATATAGTGACCTTATGTAATTATTTTTGCGTGATTTACAGATTATCATGCCAAACCTACCTCCTCCTAATCATGTTGCGGATCTTCCCAAAGATGATCCTGAAGAGCAACCTGAACTCGCGCCCAAGCCCCGACCATTTAAATGGATTTGCCACTTCACCAAAAATCCTCAACAGAGGGGTAACATGAATTGATGAGATACTCAAAGTTGATGAAGAAGAGAAGAGGAAAGAAGATCCAGAGGAGGAAGAAGAAATTAAAGGAAAGAAAATTCAGATATAGAAGAAGAGATGAGGAAGAAATAATTTTTTTTTTTTTTGGTGTGATGATGAGTGGTCATCAACCCTTATGAGGAAGGCTGATAACCTCAACCTACCACCACCAGATTCTGATACCAAGTCCGCAGGATATGGTAGTTGCTCCTACTCCTGTGATCATGAGCAGGAGGCTAGGATGATTCTGTTGGTACCATCAATAGGGTACCATATTCTGCTTGCGCCCATTCTGGGGGGTACTTTTGTTGTGGGTTGTGTTCGTTTCGGCAGGTTTTTGCACCTGTTCCTTCAAGAAGGGATGTCAACACTCTACATCACAAGGTCAAAGGCCTTGCTTAGCAAATGGTTGACCGAGCTAACACTAAACACTCAACCCTGAAAAGGCTCAGTGTGATGGATCGATATTTGGCAGAATTCAACACTGTATTTATTTTAGGATGTGAAATTAAGGGTCAACTGCGGCTCATAGTAGTGTGTGTATTGTACTACGTTGGGAAGAATCAAATTTAAGAGTTAGTGCAGGGAGATAGAGAAGAAAATAAGAAATTGAAGACGATGTTAAAATCTACTGAAAGGGATTTTGATTGCTTGTCATGGCACCACCATAATCTGAGACAGTGGTCCTTTCAGGTTTAGTGACACCTACACCCATTCAGACATTATCATGAAAGACCATATGTGGCACCTACTGCTCCAGTGGCTCATGTTGCTCATGCTGACCCTGATGATCCTTCTGCCCATCCTACTCGTCATCCTTGACACGATGATCCCTAAGTCATGGTTAGAGATGATGTCGCTAGAGATGAGGGCGATGATTCTGCTACTAATAGTGACCCACAGCCATCACAGCCACCTGGATCCCCACGTTATCATCTGTAATGTAGGATCATTGTAGTCTCTTTATTTTGCTATCACTAAATCGGGCATGTCGGTTTATAGACTTGGTACTTATGATTGTAATGACTTTGGTCATGTTTTGGTAAAATAATGCAACCTTGTACTATTCTTTTGTGATGGATGAGAATTACCTACCTTAATTATCTATTTGATGTGGTTGTTGATCTCTTTTGGGCTTTGATTGTTTATAAATGTTGTGATTTTCTTTTCATTTGTATGTGCTTTGATTTATTGAATTCATGTTGTGATTAGATTATTTGTACACATTATGACAACATAATTGTATAAGTACTCACCATGATTTCTTTTATGTCATGATAGAATCATGTCTCCAAAAAGAAGAACCCAAACTAATCCTCAACCTACCTTGACCCGTGAGGCCGTCGATCAATTAGTGCGGGAAAGGGAATCGATTGCAGGACCTTAGTGATGAATGGGGAAAGAGTAGAAAGGAAGCCACCAGAGCTGGTGTCCTGCCGAGTAGGCCCAACAGGCTGCACCAGTAGCATGAGAATGTTCATTTATGGGCTTTATGAAATGTGGTCCTACCCAATTCTATGGTAACGAAGGTGTTGTAGAATTATGTCGTTGGTTTGAAAAGATCGAAAGTGTGTTTGGGATCAGTGAGTGTGCTGAAAGGAGTAAGGTGAAATTTGCTGCTGCCACCCTCCAAGGTCGCGCCTTAACATGGTGGAATTCCCAAGTCGCTACATTAGGACTCGATGCTGTTAATGGGAAATCATGGACTAATATGAGGAAGATGACGATGGAAGAATTCTGTCCAGATGAAGAGGTTCAGAGGCTGGAAAATGAGTTGAGAAGCCTAAAGTTGAGAGATACCAATATCGCTGCTTACACTCAACGGTTCAATGAGTTAGCGTTATTATGTCCTGAAGTAGTCCCGACTAAAAAGAAGAACATCAAAGGGGAAACAACTTCCTCTAGGCCTACTGTGCTCAATAAAGCTGTCCGAATGGCTCATACCCTAATGGTAAGCAGAAGTTACAAGCTAAAGCTAAAAGAATTGCCAAAGGCAACAAGAGGGAGAAGTGGGAGAAACAACAACAACAACAACCAACCGGAGAAATTACCAAGACAACAAACCGCCACAACCAGACAATAATCAAAGGACATGGGAATGCAAGGGCTCTGACCACTACTCAAAATGCGGGAGTAAACTAAACTGGGGTTACTCCCAAATGTAACCGTTGTGGGCTATGTCATTTTGATCAGTGCCCACCAAAGTGCAACAATTGTGGAAAAATAGGACACAAGGAAAAGGAATGTAGAAGCAAAAATGTGGTTTCTGGTACAAATGCTCGACCAACTGTAGTTTGTTATAAATGTGGTGAAAGAGGACACAAGAGCAATACATGCCCAAAGAGAGCTGATCGACAGGGTGAAAACGTACGAGGTCAAGCGTATGTCATCCGTGATGCCGAGCACAACTAGGGCCCGAATGTTGTGACTGGTACGTTCTTATTGAATAATCGTTATGTTACAATACTGTTTGATTCGGGTGTGGATAAAAGATTTGTGGATGTTAGGTTTAGCCATTTATTAGATATTAAACTGGCCAAATTAAATACTGGTAATGAAGTCGAACTAGCCGACGGAAAAGTAGTATGCACCAACACTGTTTTAAAGGGTTGTACTCTGAATTTACTTAACTACTTGTTCGACATTGATCTTATGCCAATAGAGTTGGGTACGTTTGATGTAATAATAGGAATGGATTGGTTGGTAGAACGCCGATGGGGGCCATCATAAATGTGTGGTTAAAAAGGATTAGGTAACATGTGCCTTACAAGAACAAGACATTATTAGTTTTAAGCAGTGATAGTTGGTTGCAATCCATGATTGAAAGTGATTATCCGCATTAAAGAAAGAAAATACATTAAAAGGCGATCCTCAGTTGTTCTTCAGCTCAAGTGCAGAGAAAGAAATGTTATCCCATAAAGCTTAATCCATTTCCATACACAATAAGCTATACCTAATAAGCAAAATAATAGAAAAGAGAAGACGAGAAAAGTTGGAAGATTTTATTTAGAGTAGGAAACTAGAGATGGAAGGGGGGGGGGGGGGGGGGGGGGGGGGGAAATAAAAAATTACACACACACATTAATTATGCAAATGGTACCAACACCCTTCCATGTATGGAAGAGGGTTATATTTATACCCTTGAGCCGAAAGTGGCACTCTGTGGGTCTTTTCTACTTGGGGAGCTTGGCATAAACTTGGGCTTTGGCCGAAACACGGACAATATTAGATTACAATCCAAGCACATTGAACACGTCTAGGCCTATTATACTTAACATGACTAATTTACGCTAATAAGCAACGTTAAAATTCTTGTTCGACTTATATATAATTATGGCTAACAATCTCACCCAATGTTTGAGGTCTCTTTCTTCAAACTCCTCCGTACTACCGATGACGTTGAAGATATGACTTTTGTTGTTTATGCTTTGCCTTGTTTTGGTCTTGTCTTGTTTGTAATGGCTTTGATCATTCATGCTTATGATCTTGATCTTGAGCCTTTATCTTTGACTTTGAGTTCTTGAGATCGTTATTCTTGCATCATCTCCTTGACTTGAATCATCTGTTTGACTTTCTTGATAAATTGTGCTCTGACCAACCATGCTCATACTTGTTACATTATTGTTTGACTTATAATGATTTAAGTCTAACAAATCTCCCCATTGATGAAAATTTTCCTTTATTTGACTTTGAGGCTCTTTGTGATTAGAGGGCGAAGAAAATTAGAATCATCTATCTTTGATGTTGATCGATTGAACTTTGAAAGCTTGGGTTTGAGCATTGTGGTTTATGATCCGACTTCGCTGGATGAGGATGCAACACCGTCTCTAAACCTAAAAAAGATAGTTAGCATTAAAAGATGAATATTGGCTTTGTCATTCATTCTTGACTTCGGTTGCTTTAAACTTCGGTTACCGTTTTCTAGTATAAATACTATACTGTGATTGGTGATTCAAAGAATCTTCCTCTTGACGGGGTTTCCAGATCAAAGCGTTAGGATCTCTTCTAACACAGATGTATTAGATTCACCATGCTTGCTAGTTCTCTTACCGAACGTCTCAAAGCAGATCAACACGGGTAAGAGTGAATCAGATAGTTACTTCTCTTTCTGATTAAGTCATCAATTCATTTACTGGACCAAAATTGATATCCAGTTATCACAAGCTTGATTCATATAGAATCTTTGCAGGTTTTTTGTTTTTTTTTTCCCCCCCCCAACATACCAAGAGCTTGTTTGATGTTGGCTTAAGCAGGACTTCCATCATTAATGTGAATACTTAAGTATCATAGGATGTTCTGCAAGATCTCAAGGATAATGCGTAGGACTCTTTGTTATAACCTTGTGAACTTTATGGTGTTCCGCAGTGTTATTCTTTGACATTGTGTCTAATGAGATTATAATTTGATCTCTTCTTGGCTCTAGACTCGATTTTGTGCTCCACTTTAGGTTTTAGTAATCGGAGGGGCAGGAGCAGTATGCCACTATTCAATATTAACAATCTCGGAGTTGAGATGACAATAGATAAGTGTGTATCTTAGTGTCAAAATGAGTAAGTTTCTTTTGAGGAGGAAACACGAAAAATGGCTGGGAAGGGTTGTGCATTGCATCACTGGGTCCATGACGACTTTCTTCAATATCAACAATCATCATTGTGATTTTGATAGATTATGTATTGACCTGGTTTCTGCCTAAGGTGTAAGGAGGGCTTCTTTCTTTTCACCCTTTATCCATACATTTCTTTTTCATTCTTCAACCCCTTCAATGCTTACCAAGACGTCATTACTAACACCTTGTTGTGATTGTTCCAGTGTTAGCTCAATCTTAGTCGGCATTTTTCCCTTATATACATTCTTCTCCAATCATACCTAAAGGACTGATTTCTAACTTTGGAGTGTAATTGTGTAGATCCCTACGGTTCCTGATTGGATCGTAGGACATTTATACTAAACCTAACCACTTTGACTCGAATCGTCGTGAATTTAATAGGTTGTTGGGTATTGAGATCGAACCTTAAAACATTTTCTGACATTATTATTTTCAACTCTCCCCTCTACACATGTGCTCCGAGATATCGTAATTGTTTTGCACAGAAGGAAGTGTTGCACTTAGAGTTTAAAGATCACTTTCTTCTTATCATATTTAATCAAATTTTCTCCCCTTATTTTAAATAATTAAACACTTGTATTTGAAATACAATTGATTAAAATTTGACATGAAAAAATTCCATGGGGGAGAAAAATTATACTACGATATTACCATGAATTCCATTTTTTCCGATTGCTCCCCTTCAACAGTATATGTGGGATACCAATGTTTATTAAAACTTGACATTGGAATGAAAAAATGATATGACACCACAAAATGTTGAAGACGGAGTGAGATGCCTTAGTGAACAATGTTTATTATTAATTGGACTATTATAATGTTTTTACATTTTTAATTTCACATAAAATGTGTTTGGATACATAAAATTGACATTAGGATGAGTTAACAAACACATTAAAGGCTTTGTTTTAAAAAAGCTCCCCTCTGGAACATTATTAGAGGAAGGGAGTGTTGAACACACAATTTTAACAAAATACCACTTTTTATTGAAAACTTCACAAATTGTTATTGTAGACAATTTTTGACATTAATTAAAAGTTCTTTTTGAAAATGTTGTGTTCAACGATTTTAAAACATGATAGAAGACTTCTCCTTCTATTTTAGAGGTAAGCGCACTGAAGCGTTACATTGCACTGTTACATTGATGACGAGTAATGCACTGAATTGTACATAAGTCATTGAGAAAAAATTTAGAAATGGACCATGTTTTGAACGCATTTGTTGAAACTCTCGCTCGAACTCATTTACACGCCTTGCTGTGTCCGATATGTTAATCAACATTCTTGGTTCGTAAAATGTTTTCGATTCAAAGAGACATGTCAGGAAGATTGTTTTTTGTTTTTTTTGAAAATTTTCTTATTTTATATTTTGTTTTTCTAGGTTTTATATTTTTCTATTTTCTTTTTGTTGGTTTTATATTTTTGTATTTTCTTTTTCAAAATTTTTTATAAATAAAAAATAAAGAGATAATTAATAAAAATATTTACAAATCGAGTTTCATTAGCAGTGACAGTTGATTAGCTTTAGAGTGGAGTCGGATGAAGTTTTGAAATCCATGTTGTTGTTGACGTTTATTGGATGCATCTGTAGTAGAGTGACAGCGGAAAAACTTTAAAACTACTTGATTTTCTCCATTGAATATTCGTCGACAAAGGATCGAATATCAAATCAGCTCATTTGACTTTGTTACTGTCTCAGCTGCTTGATGAACTTCTGTTGACATTGTGGACCGGGGTCAGAATACTGACGTGATCTGACGCCATTTTTCTGTATCATCATCTGTGAATCCACTTTGACAATGGTTTATGAGATATCAGCTTTTTCAGCAACCATACTCTGAGATTTTCCTTGTTGACATTACATAAGGTACCTGCACTTAAATCAAGACTTTGTTCCTTCTGAACATTGATTGATGTACCTGCACTTACATCCAGAGTTTGTTTGCATTCATGAATATTAGGGATATCTACATTTGAACCATGTGGAGGTTCACTGTAAACCTTGCTTGTGCAAGAGTCGAATAACTTTCACTCTGTAGGAATCCACCTAAGACCAACAGATTTGAAAAATTCTACCAGTGGGTTTCCACTTAAGATAGAGATTGGGAGGAACACACACTCCCCACACACGATTGTTTTCTCATAATACAGCGGAAGTAATTATTGGAAAAAATTTGTTCCGGTAAAGATCTGCCTACTAGGTTTCTGAGTATGACTCTTTGATCTACGGGTTTGTTACTGTTTCTGGTCTTATGGGATTGAATCTTAGCACGTGAATTTACTTCCTTCAGGAGTTTTGTTATACAAGCATCATGATTTGCATTTAAAGAACACGATATGGACATTGTTGAACTAACCAAAATTGTTTGGAATTGTGAAAGAACTAGAACTCTTAGAGTGATCTGCTTTGGGCACAGCCATTATCGTAACGCGAGTACTCTTAGATACATGCAAACTCCTAAATGTTTGATTGTTGCTCCTAGGTTTTGGTTTGCTACCATCAGCAGTGCTTTGAAATCTAGCAAAAGGCATCACACTAGTTTTTGAGTTCCTATCTCTTTCTTGTGTCTTTTTCCTAGCTTCATCTAGATAGTGATTATGAACCATGTCATTTGAACTAAATCTTGGCATGTTCTTATAAACTATTCCTAGATGAGCTAGATGCAATCACGTGATCAGGTTTTGCAAAGCGGATTCTGTTTTCTTAGGCAAATAATGTTGAGTGACTGGTTTTGACAAATTCTTATTCACATCAACTTGGGAGGCAAACCGTTGTTTTGACATTTGAGCCCTTTTAGATTTAAACGCATTCGGTTGTCTAACAACTGATTTGGTTTCTTGTTAGCCAGTACGTTGGTTAACACGGTTTCCCCAAGACTGTTGTTTTATCAACTTAGTATCTACACTATTTCCTTTTAACTTCCTTAAGTCATTTTTTAAGCTGAAATTGCAAAAATACCTTTTCTGGAATCTGGGAGCTTTTAATTCAGTATTACCTAGCAAGCATAGGATGTTGTCTGTTATGTTAGTCTTAGATTGTATTTTAATAGATCATTACAAATCTTTGTAATGCCTATTTCATAACAGTCTCCTTTTCCTTATGTAAAAGTAGCACACTATGTTCTAATTCGATGTTCATTGTTTCAAGTACATCAATTTCCTTTTTAATCTTGGCTTTATTACTTGTTTCATTCAAAATTTGACCATGTTGCCTCGATTTTAAAGCTTGATTTTGATATTTAAGTTCGAGAATGAGAGCAATGCACAATAGTGCTTCCATTCTGAAAAAATCTTTTTAAAATTTTTTTAGGGCAAAACTGTCTCTCTTTGAGCAAAATTTTTCAGACTCAAGTGATCTGTTTCGAGTATTCAGTTGTTGGTTATCAGGTGATGTATCAAGCATAAACTTTTAACTTGACATGTTTCAGGATACTGGTCAACCCTACTTCAACAAT